>JAWNNO010006482.1:0-11040 GCA_035044985.1 Lordiphosa fenestrarum | reverse complement strand
GCAAAAAAATCGATTCTCGAATCGATGTATCGATTTTTTGCCTGTGTGCGAAACATCGATATTTTTTTTGAGAATCGATTAAGATCGAAAAAGTTCCATCACTATTTTTAGCGGCGGAACACAGCGTTTAAGGGTAAGAACAAAATTGTAAAAAACTACAATGGATGTGATTCATTTAGGCCCGATTTCTTAAAGTCCGGTAGGTCAACTTGACAGGCAGTTTAACCGAATTTGAGTGTCTCATGATGTAGGCTGCGTAACCGGAGGAACAAACTTAAACGCTGCTCATCCACTGGTCAACTTTAACCGCGAGCTCAGCCCCGATGAAGTTATCGATATTTCTATCGATATACAAACAGCTGGCCGCACACTTGCTTTGATTATTTTATTAATTGCTGCAACACAAAATGTTTATGAATAAACGAATTTTCAACTCCACGCAATGGAAAGGCAATTCGAAGAGGCAGAGCATCGTATTTTAGTCAACTTTTACGCAAAACAATCACCAGCAACAACCAATCGCATTAAAAAACAAATAAACCACACCGAGTCAGCTGTTTACTCGTTCGTTTAGTGAAACAGTATGGTCACCCTGAACATAATCTCGGACAGGCGTGCCTCTTTAAAACCAAATAACGTCGATATGCTCCTATTTACTAATAGGAACCAGTGGCTGGAGGAGTAATTTCATTCTGTTATTATTAGTTACACAAGTCAAATGTGAAAAGAATTTCATCATTAAGAGTATTACATAAAGTGATATATTTTAAGCCATAAATGTTAAATGGAAAATAAATTTGGGTTATATGGTTTCAAATATATATATTTTTATTCTTATAAGGGCCGATTTTTCATCTATATAGCTCCTACATTGTTATTTGCTAGTTTATGTGGCAGATAGTGCCATCTAGATGATGGCCTAAGTATTTATTTGAGACAAATTCAAAAAATCGATTTAAATCGATTTTAATCGATGTTTTCCTAAAAATGTTGGCAAAAAATCGATGCCATGAACATCGATTTTTTGCCAGCTCTACTACACATTATTTTTTAATTAAAAATACTGGAAAATGTAAAGTATAAAAATTTGTCATTTAATTTCACTTTAGCCTCGTTTTTCATTCTCCATCATGAATCAAGTCTGGGGCGGAGAATTAATGGAAAAGGCAGACCAATTGCAGCGATACTTCTTAAAAAGGATTCTCAAGCTGCCAGATAGCACGCCGAACTATATATTGGGGATCGACGCAGGACTAGAAGATGGTCACATCTATAGTCTGACACTTCATCTCAAGTACTTGGCAAGAATACAATAAGTATTTTAAGCAAAACGAGATAACTTGGATAATGAAGGCCAAAGGAGATCTCTTATGGATAAACAGCTGCCCAAGAAGAATTATAAACGGAGGTATTTGCTCTCTATGCAATATGAATGAGCAGGAGGACATGCAGCATTTTGTAGGACGATGTCCAGTTCTGAGGGAAATTCGATGCCGATATTTAAATGCTTACACCGAGATGGCTATTAAATATAGAAGAAATGTCATGAATGAGGATTTTTAAACACTTGTAAATAATAAGCAGAGTCTGAAATTGAATTTAAGAATAGGATATTATAATTGTATCGTTACATCATATCGTTAAATATGTAAGTGTTGTTTTTTATACAACAGAGGTAAGGCTGACGGTTTTAAAACAAGCCTTTAAATGTTTGTTTTTAGCACTTAAACAATTTAAAGTTATAAACTATGAAAATTGAGAAATGAAAAAAATAAACATATCTATCTATCATTCCCCAAGAAGCAACGCACCTCTTTACAGACGGCTCAAAGATGGACCTAGGAGTCGGAGCCGCCGTATACTGTGCAGAGCCAGAAATAAAGCTCTCATACAAACTGCCAAACCACTGCACCATATTCCAGGCGGAAGTCTTCGCAATAAGAAAAGCAGCGGAGTTGGCGGAAATTCACGCTCCATACAACCAAATAAATATCTACGTGGACAGCCAAGCGGCAATCAAGGCAATGCAAGGACACTCCATCAACTCCAGAAATGTCCTGGCGAGCAGGGAAGCGCTAGATTCCCTCAGCATCTCCAGAAAGGTGCAAATCTACTGGATTCCCAGCCACCGGGGCATCGACGGAAACGAGATGGCAGACAGTCTTGCAAAAGCCGGAGTCGTACTCGGCCAAGAAGAAACACTAAACATACCTATCTCCATACAGACGCTTCATAGCAAGATGGAAGAGATAGCAGAGAAAGAAGCGGAGGTAAGGTGGGAAAACACCAGCGGATGCAGAATCTCTAAAATTATGTGCAAGACAAGAGACAAAAAACTTACGCACTATCTGCTACAGCTCCAGAGAAGAGACTGTAGTCTGCTCATTGGCATACTAACGGGACACTGCCTAGCAGCCGCTCATGCGATAAAGCTAGGCATAACAACAGATGACACCTGCAGGAAATGTATGGAACCTGGAGTCGCAGAAACTCTAGAACACCTAATTTGCAGCTGCCCAGCAATTGCCACGACAAGATTACAAATTCTGCACACCCCACGGTTCTCTTCTTTGGAGGAAGCGGCCAAGAGACCCCCAAAACAGTTATTGGCATTTGCCAAAACGACAAAAATCCTCCTGGACTTCTAAGACAAACGTACCCAAATAATCACCCGGCCTCATTAAGGACCCTAAGGTCTATGTGTGACCCCATCTGGGGTCAGCCGGAACTACCTACCTACCTATCTATCATTCATGATATGACATTATTATTGACAGAATTAATTAAGAGATGTTCTTCTATTTGAAAAGTACGTAGTTTTCGTTTTGCCTGTTGTGAGACAGCTCTGTGGACTTTCTTATTTCGTTGAAAGAGATCCTTGTAAAGAAATTTTCTACTCACTTTAAATTTTAAATGTTTTTTATATTCATATTTTATATTAAGAACCACACTACGCGTGAAATGGCCAATATGATCGAGAGCAATTTATCGCATCAGTTATAATTTACGATAGGCTTAACTACAAGAATACCCAGTCGGACTTTTCATCATGAAAAAGGTACTTTTTCATGCTTATTCACGTGATAAGGCATGCCAAAACCGTCCGCTTCGTTTTGTAATGGAAACGCCGAAAAGCTCAGGGGTTTCAACCGTTTCCGCTTAGGTGACGTCATCAGCCTGCGGGTTCTTTACTTGCTTAGTACTCCAGATGTACTTACTTTGTATATCGTAGATGGGAAGACATGAGACGTTCGATTACGAACCCCTGAATTTTTCATGTTTACGAATGAAATTTCAGACTTTTAGCCTTACAAATACCTGAGAAAATAACGTGTGAGTTTTTCATGATATATTAAGGGCTAATTTCATGCAAAAAAATCATGTACAGACTATTTACGTGAAATATCATGCCACCGGGTGTACTTATTTTTCTCAACACATGACGCAAAGTCCGACTGGGTTATCACTGCGGGTGACTTGCGTGAAGTCACCTTTAAGGTTAAGGTCATCTTTGTGCTGGTAAACAAGTGTATTTTATCCATCGCAAGCAATGCTATTCTACTTTTACCAGCAACTTTCAATGGCATAACAGATATACCTAAATCGTTGACGGTGTATGGTCACACTGCTGCAGCGAAATGGAATTTATCAATATCGGGAAACCGCTGTTGAGAAAACCGAGTGACTTAACCCCGATTTCGAGTAAAACTTTTTGGATTTTTAGAAACTCAAATTAAAATAACACCTGCAGGGACCATCTGATATTTAATAACCTTTTCAGTTCCGTTAGCGATGCGAGTAATATAAAATATAAGAGTCAATAGTGGTATTCCTGAAAGCGATTTAGATTTGATTTAGATTATTTTAAAGCAAATCTAAATCAGTTGACGGAGTCACCCTTTTTGCGCACCGATTTGATCTAGATTTCGTGAACAGCTGGTAGTGTCCTCTTAAGGCTGGTTCGTCTTCTTTTCAAAAGGGGCTCCAATAATTTCTAAATTGCATTAAATAAATAACTATTTAATCACTTAATCTTGAAAAACTTACCACATTCTCCATGTTGAAGTCGCGTCAGAATGCAAAAAAAAAACACACCAAAACGAAATCAAATCTAAATCAGCCACAAAGCTGATTTTAATAAATCTTTTAGTATGACCGAAAATCCTAGCTTACTTTGGGCCCACTACACAATTTATATGGAACAGCTATAAACAGCTGAGTGACGAAATCTAAATCAAATCTAAATCGCTTTCAGGAATACCACTAATGATTTGACTGTTCTAGCTCGATGGCTGAGCAATGTGGGTAACAGATCTGCCATTTATAACTTTTTTTTAGATTTCTACTTTGGCCACCACTGGCTTAAATAGTTTTTCGCATATTTCTAAGTACACATCGACAATTAAGTATTTTGTTTTATGTGTGCTTAGCTTAGAGACCTACAACAAGCCTCGTATTTTTCTAATGCCATTAGAAGGGAAGAGAGAAACGTATGCAAAATAGTGGCTACCATGCTATCTCTTATGCAAAAGCTATAATGCCGCAATTAAAAGTCAATCGATAGTTTAATACACGGCAACAGTGTTGGAAAATTTGCTGACAACCGATTAAAATGGTATGCAGATGGCAAAGCAAGGTATTTATTGTCGTATTACCCATTGACCTGCGCTGCTGAAAATGAATACAAGGAGTACAAAAATACGAGGATTAAGTCACAGTTAAGTCGGGTCGAAGACTTGCAAGTGAATAAAGGTAAGGCACAATAGTTATAGAGCGTGTAGCACTTAAGTAGACAGTCGTAAGGCTACATAAAAGCAAACTGGTATTAAACTGGTTGCACATGGCTGTTGAAGGGGACAATTGTGCGATGCCTGTGCAAAAAGGCTTCTATACATTGATTTCGATTCGAAGGGCGTAGACTGGTATATTTCTGGTCTTGAACTAGACACTTTCTCTGCAGGGAATTACTATGTGCCCCTAAAAGGTTTGCGGTATTTTACGCTACGTTATATCTCCCACAATATTATAGATAGGAGGTTCGTGCCTTCTGAACACATTTAGTTATTAGTAATATTTATGCTGCTTTGGAATTCCCAAAGGGTTATGCCACCGCAGGCATGAAGAGACAGTTACAGTCAGTTGGCAACCAGCTTAAAGGAGAGTCCTAGTAAAGGCGAATCGATGGCCTTGGAGTCGCAACATAAATATGTAGAACCGAGAGTCGGTTGTCCCGATATGTACCTCTCAGCTCAGAGCTTACGAGCAGTTAATGGCTCGCGGCTCCCGAGCTCCCGATCTGTGGCTCTCAGCTGTGTGCGGTTGAGTGCGGTTCCTACCAAAATGGTTGCCCCTGAGCTTTGAGAATATTGTTAGCTGGTTTTTTTTTTGTATTGGTTTCCTAACTTTTGGCAACTTTCAATTGGCTGGCCCCCCAATCGATGGTCAATTGCGGGCACTTCTTCTGCTTCTTCTTTGTCCACTCACATGCCACGCTTGGACGCATCTCCGTTCCAAGTTTTGCCGCCTGTCGATTGCATGTTGTAACAGGTTGGCTCTGGCTTCCAGCGGAGAGTCGGAGCTTGAGCAGCTGATGAAAGTATCTCGAACGTAAAATTCTTTACCTTTCGTTTCGGAATTTGTTTTTTGTTTGCTGTTGTTGCTGCTGTTGTTGCTGTTCTTCCCCAAGTTGGTTACATCTGCGGCAGCTTTTCTGGCGTTTCTCGGGTTCGGTTCTTCGGGTCTTTGGCTGTGGAATGCATTTGCGTTTTTTTCTCTCTTTTTTTCGTGTTGTGTTGTTGTTTTGTTTTCGCTGCTGTTTGTTGTAATTGGCAATGAAAAATTCCAAGTGTTTTTCAAAGTGCGCCTCCCGAGGATGGGCCAGCCAGACACACACACACACACACACACACACACACACCGCCATCTCGAATGCAAACAAAACAATAGTTTTTCTCGGGAGCTGCAAAAACCCAAAGTTATATTGCAAATACCAAAGCGCAAAAGGCAATAAAAAAAAAAGTATATGTATATAGAAAAAAAACAACAACAAACAAACAAAAAAATTAATGCACGCTGCCTGCATTTTGCACATTTAATTGTGAAACATTTTTTATTTGCACAAAAAAAAAACTGCATACTCGTACACACAGAAAACACATGCGATATCAACGGGTTCCGTAACTGAGCCACTTTTGAGCCAACTAGCAATTCCAAGCCCATGAGGCATACACGAAGCTGGAGGTCAAAGCCAATTGCAGGACTGGAAGAGGTGTTTCAATTAACTGAAATCACACACCAAACCGAGCCAAACCTCCGAGGGGTCTCAAAAAGTTGAAAAAGTGAAACAATTTTTGAAACAGTGCACCAAAAATGCTAAGTTCCAAGTCAAAAGTTTGGCATTAAATATGCTGTCTCCATTTCGCAAAAGAATGGAGTTTTAAGACATTTAGTTGGTTTTGATTCTCTCTTTGGGAATGGCTTTAATAGGAACGATATGAAGAACATTGGTTCTTAGTTCTTGGAAAGTTTTAAATAGTTCAAACCAGGGATGCAAACCGGTTTTAAGCCGAACCGAACCGCTCTTTCCAGCTGGTGAACCGGACCACAAGCCGAACCGGCTTCCTTGAAGAATTGCTGAACCAAACCGAAAACCACAAATAAAAACGGTTCGGTTCAGCTCTCTGACGAGTTTTAAGACGGGAGTCGCTTTCCTCTAGCCAATGATACTTATTAATTTGGGAATTTGGATCGTTTCCCTAGCACAATTTTTCTACATATCGTTGGACTCTCTACATTCTTATCAATGTCGGAACTTTTATAGGAATGTCGGAACTTAGGATGACCTAACGAAAATTAAGGAACAAGTAATTCTGCAAATCTTCGGTAATTGCCTTCCGATCTCTTAAGGGGGTATTGCTGGTTGGAAGCCTGTTTTTGGGCCTTTTTAAAAAAAAATATTATTTGAAAACGGTAATAGTTATTAAAATTCTGTTGTTTTTATTGTATTAAGAACATATTGAATTAAATAAAAAACATTTTTTTCCTTTGTACGAGGGCTGTTCAAAAAGTTGTCGGCCTTCGAAGTTGGACGTCGAAAAAAAGGTATGCTGCTGGCGGCATGGATAACTCCACTTCGGATCATCCGAAATGGAAAAGTAAACGGCGTTAGATTCAGTACAGATGTAATTCTGGCCCCCACCTCAATCATAATTTTGCGATTTTTCTTACAAAATTGCGGAAATTGAAAAATGAAAAATCGATTTTGGGCCATTTTTTTGTAGCTTAGTGTAAAAAAAAATATTAAAAAAATTTTTAAAATTAAGATTGAGGTAGGGGCCAGAATGGTGACAATTCTGCGTCGATTGCATTTTGCTTCATCAAAATCGGTTCAGAACTACGGGCGCAATCACCGCCGCCAGCTCGAAAAACGTGGTTTCGAGATAAACGAGTTTAAAGTTTGAAGTTGTTTTTTTGAATCAAAAAAAAATTGAAATGAAAAATTTTGGTATGCAGTTTTAGAAATTCGACAATTCTCCGTCGATTGCACTTGGTTCCATAGAACTGGAGAAAAGTGACTTCGAAGTTCAAAAACGTGATTTTGAAGACACTCAAAGAAAATTTTAGGCAATAAAACATTTTTTTTTTGTGAAATACTTACATATATCAGTATACAATGCCAGCAAACGCGAATCTGAAAAGAACGCTTTGAACGAAATTCGGTGGTTGCTTCAAACCGTTGCATTCAAAAAGTAGCCAAACTAAGCAAATCGCATTTTGGCGAAAACATTGCTGGACAAAAAAGACCATATCTCTTAAAGTATTTCGAATTTCAAAAAACCCTTTTAGGACAATATTCTCAAATAAAAATAAAAATATGCAAAAAAAAAAATCGAAAAAAAATTTCGCCAACCAGCAATACCCCCTTAATATATAGTATGTACCATCAATCTACATTCTTTCCTCTAGTGGACAACATTTGGAATTTTCTGTATTACCTTTACCTTAATTCAATGCTAACTAGGAGAGTTTTTATACTTTTCTATTCTAATTTTTTCTAGCCGTCATTCTCTGTTTTCGAAGATCATCACTCTAGGAACTTATAGACGCATCCTTTGAATAAATTTGCGACATTCTTCTAAGGGTTTTAAAGTTATTCAAATGGATTATAGGAATTCAATTTGAAAGTGTGCAAAAGACACATGACAATTGAAATCATAATGTACCTTTGTGAACCACTAAACCGAACCGGAACCGCGGTTCAGTCAGCTCCAAAAACCGTGTAATGAACCGAACCGGCGGTTCAGAAACTGTCTGAGCCACTGAACCGAACCAGTAATTATATTCGATTGGTTTGCATCCCTGGTTCAAACCATTTTAAAACATTTCCAAATTATACAAAATCAAATTGAATATTTAATAGAAAGGGTATTACTTAGTTTTTCAATAAATTGTGCGTTTATAATTTGTTTTGCACTTGTTATAAAATTTATGTTTTGTTGGTACTATTTTTAGTGGGCCTCTGTCCATCCGATGAAGTTTCAACCAAGGTAATAGTAATGATCCCCTCCGATTCCTTCAATGCAATTTATTTGTTAGTGTTGAACAACCTTTAAAGATTCTAAATTATACAATTTCAGCTGCCAGAAAGTGCCAGGCTCTAAAAGTTGGGTACTATTGGTCTCTGATGTTGTTATACTCTGTACCGTAGGTACATAGAGTATTATAAGTTTGTGCAAAAGTATGTAACATCCAGAAGGAAGCATCTCCGACCCCATAAAGTATATATATTCTTGATCAGCATCAACAGCCGAGTCGATATAGCCATGTCCGTCTGTCCGTCTGTCCGTATGAACGCACAGATCTCAGAGATGGTAAGAGATAGAGGTTTGACGTGTATGGGACATATGCTTCTTATGTCTGCAGGCAGATCAAGTTTATTTTCAATTTTGGCCACGCCCCCTCCCGCCCCCGCAATTTAGAAAAAACGTCATATCTCCCACAGTTTTGAAGATAGATGGCTTGTTCCTTCTGGACATATTTAGTTATTAGGATAACTTATCGATCCGCCAAAGGAATGAAGAAGATCGGATGAACGGTTTTCGAGTTATGATCAAAAGACAAATTTTCTTGGTACAGAGTATGTTATAGTCGGGCTTGACCGACTTTCTTTCTTGTTGTGTTTTGATCAGTTTTGTGTTTTTCATCCAAGTACAGGTCAATTTTACGAATTTGCCTTTTATACCCTTACAGAGGGTATATTGAAATTGTCCAGATGTTTGTCACGCATAGAAGGAAGCATTTCCGACCACCTAAAGTATATATTTTCTTGATCAGCATGACGAGCTGAGTCGATATAGCCATGTCCGTCTGTTTCTATGCTATCTCCTCCGTCAGTTTTAAAGCTATCGCCAACAAACTTTGCACGAAGTCTTCTGGTACAAATACGCACATTTGTCGGAACCGGCCGGATCGGATGACTATAACATTTAGCTGCCATAGGAACGATCGGTCGAAAAACTAGCTTTAGTGAGAAAAACTTGTTTGTTTTTAATGCAAACGTCTCCAAACTTCGTATTAACTAGTTTGCTATGCATTCCCACGATTCCACTAACTAAAAAAAACACAAAAAATTCAGAAAAATGCATGAAATCTTTATTTGAATCGATAGTACGGTATATATAATTTAATGTTTGAAGATTATTTCATGCAAATGTTGACCGTGACTGCGCCTCAAATGGTCCATCCGCTTAGTTCAATTTTGGCATACTCTTTCCAACATTTCATTTGGCTCAATGGGTACGTAAATAAGCAGAATTGTCGATTTTGGAGTGAATATCAGGCAGAAGCATTGCAGGAGCTACCAATGCATCCAGGAAATGTCGCAGTTTGGTGCGGTTTATGGGCTGGTGGCATTATTGGACCGTGCTTCTTCAAAAATGATGCGAATCGCGAGCGCTACCCTGAGATGATATCCAACTTTTTTTTTGCCCAAAATGCAAGAGCTTGACTTGCATGACACGTGGTTTCAACAAGACGGTGCCACATGCCACACAGCACGCGCAACAATGGACTTATTGAGAGGCGAGTTCGGTGAACATTTTATTTCACGTTCGGGACCGGTCAATTGGCCGCCTAGATCGTGCGATTTAGCGCCTTTAGACTATTTTTTGTGGGGCTATGTTACAGCTCATGTCTATACAGACAAGCCCGCTTCAATTGACGCATTGGAAGACTTTCTTAGCTTTAATTTTTCTACCAGTGCCTTTCGGACTGGGCAGATTTTTGCGTTTGCAGTGTGCTGCCCTTTACAGTTTACACACTGCGTCTTATTATTCTCGGACGGAACCTCTGACTTTTTAATTTCGCACTGGCCAGGTGCGTGGTTTTGGAGGCACTTCACGCAGCGGTAGTGCATCTTGCAGTTGCTTGCTACGTGCGTGAAGCGCTGGCAATTAAAACATTGCTTGGCTTCGTTGGGTTTCGACTTTAAGCCTTCCACCACAACTCGGCAATTAAGCAAGGTATTTTTCTTAAAATATTTTAAAATTTCGGACAACTTGTCAGACTTTTCAATCTGGACAAGCCAGAGAGATTTTTTAAACGGTTTTACCGTTAAGATCTTAAGGTCTGGGACGGACTGGCTAAGGGCTGACTTGATGTCTTCTGCCTCATAGACCTCTGTGGGTAGTTTTTTAATTACAATTGAATGGGGCTTAAGTTCCCAAGGGGTATAGGTGAAATAACTGATCTTTTCATTGTCTAAGACAGATCTAGTCATTTCAAAGTGTTCTAATGAGAACACTTTGATGTGCGTTAAATTTTTGTTTATTATGTTGAGTGTAAATTTGTTGCAAATTGTTTGGCTCAACTTACCCGTCAATTCCTTAGGGTTGACGTTGTATGCTGCAATTATCGGCATGCTGGTCGATTTCTTTGGTTGCTGCTGCTGCTGTCCATGGGCTGGTCCTGCTGGTCTTGGCGCTGCTGATGCCCCGCCTTGCTGTGCCAGCTTCTTCTTAGGTTCGGCTGATGGTGGTCCTG
>JAWNNO010006481.1:0-138835 GCA_035044985.1 Lordiphosa fenestrarum | reverse complement strand
CAATTGTTCATAAAATTGGTTATAATAATGCGATTTAAGTCAAATATGCGCCGTTTTGTTCGATGACGAGTTCCCAACGAGATGCCAACTTCATAATGCCCCTCTTATAGAAGCTCGCTTCCCTATTGTCAAAAAACTCGGAGAGCCAATTTTCACAGGACTCTCTTGTGGCCAACTTCCGACTACCAAGCTCGTTCGCCATGGACAGAAATAGGTGGTAATCACTTGGTGCGAGATCCGGACTATACGGTGGATGCAAAAGAACCTCCCATCCGAGCTCCCGGAGCTTCTGGCGCGTCACCAAAGATGTGTGTGGCCTGGCGTTGTCCTGATGGAAGACAATTCGGCCTCTGTTGATCAAAGATGGCCTCTTCTGCATGAGTGCTGCATTCAAGCGGTCCAGTTGTTGGCAGTACAGGTCCGAATTGAGCGTTTGGCCATAGGGGAGCAGCTCATAGTGGATGATTCCCTGCCAATCCCACCAAACACACAGAAGAACCTTCCTGGCCGTCAATCCAGGCTTGGCCACCGTCTGGGCAGCTTCACCGCTTTTCGACCACGACCGTTTGCGCTTCACGTTGTCGTAAGTGACCCACTTTTCATCGCCAGTCACCATCCGCTTCAAAAACGGGTCGATTTTGTTGCGATTCAGAAGCGATTCGCATGCATCCATACGGGCCAAAATGTTTTTTTGCGTCAAGTCGTGTGGCACCCATACATCGAGCTTCTTTTTGAATCCAAGCTTCTTCAAATGGTTTATAACGGTTTGATGACTCATGCCCAGCTCTTGGCCGATGCTACGGCTGCTACTATGCCGGTCTCTTTCGATCAATTCAGCGATTTTATCGCAATTTTCGACGACAGGCCTTCCGGACCGTGGCGCATCTTCGATCACCTCTGCACCAGAACGAAAACGTTGAAACCATCGTTGTGCGGTGGAAATGGAAACTGTATCGGGTCCATAAACTGCACAAATTTTATTGGCAGCATGAGATGCATTTTTGCCTTTATCGTAGTAGTACTGTAAAATATGCCGTATTTTCTCTTTATTTTGCTCCATGTTTGCGACGCTATAACTCACGAACGACTAAAAACAAACAACAATAAATCAAACACGTGTTAGCGCGTGAAAAGAGCTTTCCAAAAAGCTCTAGCGTGAACCGATGCGACGAATACAACTAGAACTATTAAAAAACATTTAAACTTTTAAAATTAGAGCAAGTGTTTAAAAAATTATTTTTACTTACCGAGGAGCTTTGTAAAACTTATGTCTGTTGATTCGTCCAAAATTAAACTAAATTTGGCATTTCCAATGTCGTTTTTCAGGTCCTCACGAAAATGAGGAGTCAACGCATTCTTTATGATGTACGTACATTTAGTACGATGCAGTTTTAAACGCGACGCGGTATCACTGTTTGAGAATTTCGTTTGGCAAAGAGTGCCCAGGTGGTCGATGGGAGCAATAGACGTGTGCTTCGCTACAAACAGACACAGAGCTACCTCTTGCTCTACTGTATTTAGTGGCGTTTGCCCAAAATCAATTTTTTCTTTTTGGGCAAAGCCACTTAGCGCGCCTTTATGTTTTTTTGTTGCGACGTGGGCACGCAGGTCGCACAGTTTTGAATTTAAGGCGCACTTGCAGTACCTGCAGTACGCTTTTGCAGAATCCGTGTTGTCTCTCCGAAGCCAGTCTTTAAACTCGCTGCTCTGCAGCCACACCTCACGAACTTTTTGTTTATAACATTTCGACATTTTATGCACTTGTTTCACTCACGCTAAAAAAATACTTTAGTAAAATACAAATGATGCCAAGGGTTGATATTGATAAATTTTATTATCGAAAAACGTTTATCGCTACTTATGTTTATGATTTTTAATGTGGCCAAAGACAAAAAAAGTATAAATGGCAAAAAATTAAGTAAAGCCAAAAAATGGCAAAATAAATATTTTTGAAGCTAGAATTCCCGCAACCCGCTGTTTTCGAATTTTTCCCCGCAATTGAATTTAAATAAAGCCAGATATAGCTGGAAAATAGCTAAAATGGCAGCCCTGGCAGCAAATTATATGCGCTCTCTCATTTTCTCCCGCACTGGCACTCTCTGCTGCCGACGCGCTCGTTTTTTTCGCTTGTTGTTGTTATTGTTGGCATTGTTAACGGACTACTTTTTGCCGACGAGACCACCTAATATTATTGCATCATGTCTCTGCTTACACTGGAGTCTGCTAGCCAGTGTTGCCAATTTAACTACCCAGTCGAATTTTTTTTATCAGGAAAAAGGTACTTTCTCATGCTTACTTTTCACGTGATAAGGCATGCCAAAACCTGAGCCTTCGGCTTCGTTTTGCAATGGAAACGCCGAAAAACTCAGGGGTTTCAACCGTTTCCGTTTGGGTGACGTCATCAGCCTTCGGGTTCTTTACTTTCTTAGTACTACAGATGTACTTACTTTGTATATCGTAGGTGGGAAGACATGAGACGTTCGCTTACGAACGTCTGAGTTTTTCAAGTTTTCGAATGAATTTTCTGACTTTTAGCCTTACGAATGCCTGAAAAAATAACGTGTGAGTTTTTCATGATATATTAAGCGCTAATTTCATGCAAAAAAGTAATGTAGAGACTATTTACGTGAAATATCATGCCACCGGGTGAACTGATTTTTCTCAACACATGACGCAAAGTCCGACTGGGAAGCGATAGCAGCACGTGGGTTGTGAGCAGAGTTCGCAACAACCGCTCCTCTCTTTGCAGTTGTCAGAAAACAAAACGGTATTAGAGCGAAGCTCTTTTACGGACGGTGGACTGGGGGCAAATCCAGAAAACGATTGTCTCTGCGACAGATTTCTTTGGCTACGCTCTTAACTTTGCAAAGTCAGCAGCTTTGATCTGAGAGTTTGTTGTGAGTTTGTGGGTCGTGGTGGGAGATCAGATAGGACCAAGACAGCGGCCAAAACAGTGTCCGTAACAGTGAGCAAAACACTGGCCGAAAAGTGAACGAGACAATGGCCGAACCAGTGACCAAACCAGTGATCAAAGCACTGACCGAAACAGTGACCAAAAGAGTGACCGACACAGGACATGATATCATAGCAATTCAAACAATCAACAATTAATGTGAAATGTCTACAAACAATGTAGTTAAACGGTCAAAATGGGAATTAAAGCAACAGTATATTCATCTTTCTCCTTAAGGCGGAGAAATCGGCATTGTTGTTAACTGTTTAGCCCAGACCATGATGCAACTATATAAGGTGAGGACACACCAGTGTGAGGCGTACTTTTGCTAAAGCTGCGAGAGAGATTGGGAGAGCGAGTGGCAGAGCGAGAGTGAGTGGCGCACATGGACGCACTTTATGTATGCGGGTGTGTCTGTGTGTGTAACAACAAATGCGATCGCTCAATCAATTGTCAGAAGAAAAATACATTTTAGGAAACAATCCAATACTAGTGTAAATATTAATTAAAACCATTTAAACATTAGTAATGTTAATAAAAAATAATTATTTGTATTTATCAGCTTCGTACTAACATTGGGATATGGGCATTTCCGCGATGCAAAATTGTGTACAAAAAGATAGACAAGAGAGATTCTATAACATTTTGTTACCTCTATGTTTGGTGCATAAAATTAAAAAAAAAAACAATATAACCTTTTTCAATTGTATTGTGTTATTTATTATTTATATACAAATTAAACAAATATTTGTGTGATACACTTTTTGTTGCATCATGATCATGGCCTTGGCTAAGTATGTATTCATTTTTTGCTACAGCGCAAAAAAACCACCCCCAAATACATAAACTAAACAAACAAAAAATCGACATCCGCGGACAACCTTACGCTTCAAGAGTACGCCACCACAGACCAGATAGAATAGACTGTGCAATTGCTCTGCCGCGTCGTTTTTGACGTTGGCTGCGACAGCTAGTCCCGGCGCGCACTTTTGAATTTTCGAACTGGTTTCGAAATTGCTAGTGGACTGGGTGGCTGCGTGCGTTGGAAGAGTGCGGGTATAGGTTGCTGCAAGTGGCTATTATTTTGTATGGCAGGGTTCTGTTTGGGCCAATTTTAAACTAAATTTAATTATTTGGGGCTTACAAATGACTGAAATTGGAGGCTATGTAACCCCGCTAGGCCTGTTGGTCGCTTAAAGTGGCAAAATGGTAAACATTTGGCAACAATTGAGTAGTTTTTGATTTTTTTTTGTTTGAGGGGTGCGTAACTTAGTAGTATACATGGCACAATTCAGGTTGCTAAATTATTTTATTTATTTATTGGGGAAAACTGATGTTGAACAATCGCCCCTTTTAAAAATAACGTCAGTTTTCTAAGTGCAGCTGCGCAGCAAGCAGCGGTCGAATTAGTCGAACTCAAACAAGTTGCAGCAATTTTAAGCGGTATGATGGCGCTGCTCTGGGCAAGGGGGGGGTCCACACTTTGCGCTCTCCCGCTCTTGATCCTAAAATGTTCGACGTGATTCTAAACTGCTCGACCACATGGTCAACCTCTTTCACTCACACCCGCCTGTTGCCTGGGCCAGAGCGAGTCGGAGCATCATACGAGCTCGAATTTCGGAATCGAACCAGAGCGCCACTGCAACGAAGCCGACAGAGAAGAGGCACTGCGCAAATGCTCAGTCTATTCTATCTGGTCTGTGCTTAGGCTGCAGCTTCTACAGCCTTGATATTTGGCAGGTTCGACTATCGATATTCAAGACTATCGAATGTGCCACTGCGTATGTATTGGTGGATGATTTAAATGAAGTTTCTCTCTTTTGCTCTTACTTTTACAACAGTGTTCCCCAGCCAGTCCTGGAGGGCTGAACACTTTCGGCAATTCACACCGAATGCTTGCCGAAGTAATGCATCAATAAGTGTGAGAGAGAGACAGAGCCTCTCTTCTTGGGAAACACTGTTTTACGTTCCCAAAATGTAAATTAGACAAAAACCAAACTACTTTATATTCTTTTACAAGTATTGTTATTTCAAATCAGGTTATGATTATCCCTCGTACAGAGTTTCGCTCGTACCGGGTGTTCCACGACGCCCACTCTTTTTTTTAAAATCGCGCGATTTTCAAATAAAAAATTTTTAATTCGCTTTTAATTCGCGTCCAACAATAACCCATACCTAAAAATAATGAAACATGTAACATCTGAATTGCCATCCGGAATCATCCCCTAAATTCGACACCAGCTGTCGCCCACGGGCGTTCTTTCACCTTTAATCTCTTTCATTTCAATTCAATGTCATATCATTATATCGCTTACATTATTTTGTTCTTTGACAATGTAGAATTTATCCGGCTCTTTATTATTTATCTCCCTCAAGAAACGCTATGAAAGCATTAAATTGTAAAGGAAGTTCAATTCTAAAAAACAAAACAAAATTGTAACATCTTTTCAGACCACACCTCGTGCCATTTCTGTCCACAGTCAAAACATGAGGACTTCAAGTTCATTGGACGCAATATTAGGTAGAAAGTTAGAGAAGCATGGGAGGTTTTATAAATTCTTAGAAGTAATTCGGGATGAGGATTTTGCTGCTTCTGTTAATTTTAAAAATGCAACCGAAGGAGTTTTGAGTGCCCTTACCCAGCAGCGCAAAAAACAGCGGAGTATTGAAAATAAAATACAGGAATTGACCAAAAATTTAGACTGAGCGATAATTTCCCTTGACTGCATCACAAATATGAAAAATGATCTCATGCCTGTGGGTTCTACATCTGACTTTGGTGATTTGGACTCTGATTCTCTTCAAACTGATGACGATGAAAATGAAGATACTGATTTAAGACTAAATCAAACTGTTGACGTCCTTACTTGCATAATATGTGTTGAAAATAAACGGGATGTGGCATTGAAGCCATGTCATCATTTCAAAATCTGTGCGGAGTGTTATGATAAATTAGAAGAAAATGCGAAAAAAATAATTCTGAGGACCATTTTAAAATATTTCAATAAAATCAGCTGATTTGCACTGCTTCCATTATTCTTATATACATGTAACATTTTTTTCTAGTACAACAATTAAATAAATAATGCCCAGTAAAACTACGTCCAAATGGAGTTATTTCGCCTTGGCGAATGTAATTGATTCGCTTATATTTTATATTCTCATCCTTTGGTTCGTTTTTCATGAAAATCACTATAAGCTATTTTTATACCCATTACTCGCAGAGTGAAAAGGGTATATTAAAGTCGTGCTAATGTATGTAACAGGCAAAAGCTTCCTTTCTCCGTCCTCGTAAAGTATATATATTCTTGATCAGCAGAGTTGATTTCGTCCGCGTGGCGTTATTTCACCGGGCGTTATTTCATGCCCCCGTTATCACATTGTTATGCAAACTTACATATATAGTATTTAAAAGAAATCACAAACACTTTTAGTACACTTCTCTTTACGCGTTTTTTTTAGAATTTGTAAATTCACTGGGTCTTGGCACGCTCACTTGTGAAATTCCGTGTTCAAATTGGTGTGACCAGATTATGAAAACAACATTTGACGGAAAAGTGCGCGCTACAGTTTTCATTACTTCAAATTTAGCTTCCATACTGCACAACGAAATGCGGCTGGTTGATGTTGTCTTTTTTAATTTAAATTATAAACAAATAAATTGTTTTGCTTAGAACTTTAGTAGCCACAATTAATAGTAATAGTAATTTAGCGGCTGTTAATCGAGATCTGGCAAAAAAATATTGTTTTTCATAATTATTAATAACTCTTAAAAATATTGATATTTTTCGTAAATATTTGTAGGACTTAATGCATTGACGTTTGCCCTTACATACATGCAACTTTCCTTTGCCGATTTAGCTCAGAAACAATATGACATTTGTCCGTATTGTCATAAAAAATATTTTAGCCCATTGGACTATTTTTAAGCACAAAAATTCCTTAACCTTTATTACCTAAAATTAAAAGTTTTAGGCAATATGTACAATTTTTAACCCTTTAAACCCCAAGTTAAAATGGGTGGACCTAAAAAATATTTCACTTCATATTTTTAGTGGTACGGCCACAAAGGTTAACTAATATGAATTTCAAAGATCCACGAATCCTAGATCGTCCTTACGAAAACGATTAATAAGAACCTTTCTAAAATTCCTGAAATTCAGCTAATCAATTTTCTGTCGTAAAGTAGTTTTTTATATATTTTTTTAACTATTCTGAACTAGCACAATTTTGTTTTTTGCAAATCAAACCAATGGATTTCATAGAAATGATTAAAATGTAGATTAATGAGAAACTGCGCCACCAATTGAGTTTACCACATTCACAAAATTGGCGGGAAAAGTAATCAGCTGTTGAGTTATGGACATAATTTAGGGTTACCAACACTTTTAATATAAAAAAGGAATGTTGCTGAACTGCATCAAATTCATGTTTGACAATTTTATAATCCACACTGGAAAATAATTGTATTAATTCGGTATGATGCAGATCTGCATCACCACCATGTAAAGGGTTAAGGCAATTATTGCCTAAAAATTGAATTTAAGGCCATAAAGCCCAGTTTCCTAAAATTTTAGGAATCACTTTTTTCTGAGTGTACGCTAGCAAACAAATAGGTAAATTTACCATCTGCACAGACTCACTTTCTTCATTACAAGCAACTAGTAACATCAACATACCAAAATACTACACTACATCTATTAGGTGCACACTAAATACATACAAAAATTGTAAGCTATTACTACTATGGGTCCCCGGACACTGCGGAATAACAAGAAACGAGATGGCAGACTAAACAGCCAAAAACGCCCACAATATTCCCCTTATTACCGAAAGCAACTACAACCCATCTGACATTTTAAAATACCTTAAACGAAAAACTAAAACATATAAAGACATAACATACAGCAACACTTCTCAACGTAATAAAAACATTTGCCAGGACAGAACACCAACAACAAACACATCCATAACCATATCACACATATTTATAGATTGTCCCATGCTAAAGCAAGATAGAACCAAATTTATCAAACCGTCAATTAATGAAATAACATCATTCAAAAGTATCTACCAAACTATAGAATTTCTCAAAGCCACAAATATCTACCATCCAATATAGTTTTAAGAAAAAATAACATAAAATCACATATGAAGAAATGGTATACATACACACCAGGGACGGAAAATAACACTTATTTTCATAAAACTCTTATACAAATAAAACTATAAAGCAAATTTCCTAACATTATTCTAAATGCACGAAAATATTAGTTTTTCCTTGCGTCCTCGATATTCGCAATAAAGTTTTATTGGCTGAGTTTTACTGTAATGGTCAAAATTAACAGTTACTTTTTATTTTAATACTCAGTAAATAATAATTATAAAAGAGTTTTATTTTTTGAATCGGAGAATACTAGTTATTCAAGAGTTTTATATTATTACCCACAAAATAACTGTTTTTAAAAGAGTTTTATAATAAATGTCATTCAATAACAGTTTTTTAAAGACTTATATAAAAAACTCAGTTCATAATTATTATTAAAGACTTTTAAACCTCAGAAAGAAAAAGTTATCGAAAGACTTTTATTATAAAATTATGTAAATAAAACTCAGTCAGAGACTTTAATTTTAGAATAACAAAATAAAAGTCTTTTTGATTTAGCTTCAGCATTTTGTGCGTGAATCATAGATCATTCATATCATATAATCTATGCCGTTTGCCGGGTTAGCTTGTTTACTTATAATGTGCCGTCCTCACTACAACTGCATTTAGCATTTTCGCATTTTGGGCAAAATGTACATTTTTCCACATACATATGTAGTAGGCCACTTGAGATGGCAGAAAAGTACATTTTACAAAAATGTAGTCGCATTTCTTGTTATCCATTCAATTGCTCGATAGATTCTATTCGACTATGGAATATTTTTAGTCGATAAACATGGTGCCCATCATTATTTATTATATTAATAAAATAACAAAGCAACTGAATTTGATGCGGACAAGATGTACTTGGGTCAAACATTGCACCAAAGCACTGGGGGAATCCTTACTTTTGGAATCCCTGCACGCACTCAACAACCTTCTCCTGTGTAATGTAGTTTGGTGGCCTAAACTCATCTGCCAACTGGATGATGACTTCTCGGCAGAAGTCGTTCAAAATTGAAATACCGAAAAGTCTTCCAACTTTTCGGTATTCTGCGGAGAAGCCCAAATGTTCCGAAAATGCAAATGCAGAAGCAACACAATGAGGACAGCAAACTACATTTTCAGTGATGACGATAACTTTTTTGAAAATATGCTTCAGTGAGGAAGGCATATAAAGTAGCCTTTGCATAATTGGTCTAAAGATTGGAAGTCGGTGAATGTTAGCACAAATCACATTTTACCATATCGGTCACGTTACACTCCAGTCAAATCATTGAAATGGGACGAAAACAAAAAGAAAACGTGAGAAAGTTTTTTACAAATGTTGGTGACCATAAAACATAGTGCATAATATGTAACGCCGAGTTGAAAGGCAATTATGTTACCAATATGGAACGACACTTAAAATTCAAACGCAAGAAAGAATGGAAAGGAGCCTAAAAACGAAGTACCTATCAAGGAGAAAAAAATAATGGTGGAACATTGCGAAAAGGACGTGAGGGAGGCATGCCTGCAATTCGTAACGAATGAAAACGTCCCGTTTGCTCTTCTAAGCTCACAGCCTTTTACATTCTTTACTGAGCAAGTATTTAAAGAATTAAATATGACACCCGTTACATCAAAGAATGTCGTTCACATCATATCTGGAGAGTTCGAGAAAGTTGCGGAAAACATACGTCTTTCGTTAAAGAATCAGATAATTTGCCTTAAATTTGATACTGCCACTCGACTGAATCGCAATATTTTAGGGATTAATGTGCAATATTATAAAAGACGAAAGCTTAAAATTCACACTATCGGAATGATTGAGCTTAAAGAAAAGCATACTGCAGTGAACCTGTGCCAAGAAATAGAAAAGGTGTTAAAAATGTTTGGAATTACGAAAGAGCAAATTTACTGCGTGACAACAGACAATTGGAGCAATATGATAAAAACTGTCAAGTTATTAAATGATGATAACGTATCAACCACTTTATCTGAAGCCGATGATGATGAATATGAAGAGCTTATAAATGATGTAAAAATATACAATATAACTTCAATAAAATGTGCCGCTCACACATTGCAGCTTGCCGTTAGGGACTTTCTTAAGGAAACAAGCTTAAAAAACATCGTATCGAATGCTCGTGATTTGGCGAAAACTCTTAGATGTCCATCTAACAGGTAAATTATTTTTTTTTTACCTTTTTTCAGGAAGTTGATTTATAATGGTTTTTTTTTTGTAATATATATTATATCAAAAGAGAGCTTGCCCCAGCCAATTGTTGATGTGCCCACACGATGGAATTCGACATATTTAATGTTGAAAGCGCTGCTCAGCTTTAAACATTTTTGCCAACAGCATTTGGAGACCATATCCCTGCCGTATGTTGAGTGGGCTGCGATAGGATCCCTGGTAAAAGTTTTGGAGCCTGTTTTAAGACCCACAAAAAAACTACAAGCTGAACAGCTATATTTCGGCGAGTTCTACAAACTTTGGCTGGAAATGAAATTGGAGGTGAAGGCAATTTGCTGCGAAAACAGCAAACTGTTAGCAGAGTGCCTCGAGAAGAGGGAGAGCAAGTTGTTGGACAACGAAATAATTGTATCCGCAATCTATTTGGATCCGCGTCTGCATAAAGCCTTGCTGCCAACTCCAATCAGGTTGATAATGGCAAGAAACCATTTAAAGCATCTGGCTCGTAGAATTAATAACATCAAGCACAATGTATGAAAATTTTGTATTCCATCCTATTTTCATACGAATTAATTAATTTTAATATACTATTTTTCAGAAAACTGAGAAGCTGTCAGTTCAAGGATCTCAACCGGATTTATCATCACCTAAAGTTTTTCCAAATGCCAAATCACAATATAAGACTTCATTGCTTAACTCGTTCTTAGAATCAATAGAGGTAGCTTCAAGCGATGACCAATTGGATCAACAAGGGGAAGATTTACACAATGCTGTGAAGGAAATAGCGAATTACAATCCCAAATCCATTGACTCAGCAAAGGATTTAATGAAATATTAGGAGGAAAAGAAATACACTTTTATTCATTTGTACCAATTGGCTAAGGTTGTCAACAGCGTTCCCGCTACCCAAGTTAGCGTGGAAAGAGGGTTCTCTGCGCTAAAACTTTTGCTGTCCGACCACCGATATAGTTTAGGCAGCGAAACAATGCACAAATTATTACTGCTAAAATTAAATATAAAATAGAACTAAGTCCAATTCTGGCCATATTCTTTCTGACTTTAAGTTGATTATTATATTTAGCTTATCCGAGCTATAAACCCGCCGTCACTCAGACCATAGGAATTGGGTTTATTTGCCCCTTGCTATTCACTTGTATGACCGTTACTCATTTTATTGCTCTAGGTTCTTTACAAGTCACCGCAAGTAGTACTAGGCAATACGCGAGCTCGCAAAAACTACGATCATCCAATACACGAGTGCTTTAGCATTTTTCTTTTGTGCATGCTGCTTGCTGTAGATCTCTGGTACAAAGTATAGTTAAAATAAAATACATATATTGGCTTGTCCTTGCGTATCTTACATAGATCATTCACACAGCGCAGAAAATGCTAAAGCTTAATCAAAAAGACTTTTATTTTGTTATTCTAAAATTAAAGTCTCTGACTAAGTTTTATTTACATAATTTTATAATAAAAGTCTTTCGAAAACTTTTTCTTTCTGAGGTTTAAAATAAAAGTCTTTAATAATAATTATGAACTTAGTTATTTATATAAGTCTTTAAAAAACTGTTATTGAATGACATTTATTATAAAACTCTTTTAAAAACAGTTATTTTGTGGGTAATAATATAAAACTCTTGAATAACTAGTATTCTCCGATTCAAAAAATAAAACTCTTTAATAATTATTATTTACTGAGAAAAAAATAAAATTCCTTAATAACTGTATTCTTAGGAGTAATAAAATAAAAGTCTTTAAATAACTATTAAGCGTGTACTTTTATAATATAAGTTATAACTGTTACACACTCCTGATACACACTCCTTACATTTGTACACAAGCATTAAACACCAAAAAAAAACATTTAGCTTTAAAATTCACTCTATATGCTTAAGGCCTTAGTTGTTATTGCTTAGTTTTAAGTTACGCGTAATTTGCAATTCCGTGATAATTTCTTTATAATAATAATAATAATAGATTTCTAGCTTTTTTTTCAGATGTATTTGATAAGACCGGCATATTAAAATCAATGTATGATCTTATTAATTTCAACTATGATTCGTATTAAAAACAGGAAAGAAAGTCGGTCAAGCCCGACTATAACATACTCTGTACCAAGAAAATTTGTCTTTTGATCATAACTCGAAAACCGTTCATCCGATCTTCTTAATTCCTTTGGCGGATCGATAAGTTATCCTGATAACTAAATATGTCCAGAAGGAACAAGCCATCTATCTTCAAAACTGTGGGAGATATGACGTTTTTTCTAATTGCGGGGGCGGGAGGAGGCGTGGCCAAAATTGAAAATAAACTTGATCTGCCTGCAGACATAAGAAGCATATGTCCCATACATGTCAAACCTCTATCTCTTACCATCTCTGAGATCTGTGCGTTCATACGGACAGACAGACGGACAGACGGACGGACGGACAGACGGACATGGCTATATCGACTCGGCTGTTGATGCTGATCAAGAATATATATACTTTATGGGGTCGGAGATGCTTCCTTCTGCCTGTTACATACTTTTGCACAAACTTATAATACTCTGTGTACCTACGGTACAGGGTATAAAAATAAATTTAAAATATAGAGGAAATTTGTATACCCTTGCAGCACGTTTTTTAACTAATTTGAAGGACATGTCCACTGATAACAAACAAGTTTTT
This sequence comes from Lordiphosa fenestrarum, assembly GCA_035044985.1. NCBI lineage: Eukaryota > Metazoa > Arthropoda > Insecta > Diptera > Drosophilidae > Lordiphosa > Lordiphosa fenestrarum. The sequence continues at coordinate 125,888 of JAWNNO010006481.1, read as the reverse complement.
CCCAATAAGACTACTTTTCTGACTCTACTTTTGTATGACAGCTATACCATATATATGTCCGATTTCTATCAAAATTTGGCAGAATTATGGAGAAGCATTAAAAACTAGTAAATACGGAGTTTGGAGACGTTTGCATTAAAAACAAATACGTTTTTCTCACTAGAACTAGTTTTTCGACCGATCGTTCTTATGGCAGCTATATGTTATAGTCATCCGATCCGGCCGGTTCCGACAAATATCCAGCGTATTTGAACCAGAAGACATCGTGCAAAGTTTGGTGGCGATAGCTTTAAAACTGACGGAGGAGATAGCATAGAAACAGACGGACAGGCGGTCAGACGGACATGGCTATATCAACTCAGCTCGTCATGCTGATCAAGAATATATATACTTTATGTGGTCGGAAATGCTTCCTTCTATGCGTTACAAACATCTGGACAATTTCAATATACTATACACTTTGCAAGGGTATAAAAATAATTTTACAAATAAAGGTTGGAATGGTATGGTGGTGCGGTGAGGGAGGGACGAGTGGAGAAATGGAAGGGAGGGTGGAAATTATAGAAGTTAAGACCATGAGGAAGAAGGGGACAGATGTGGGCAAGGAGCAGAGCGGTGGAAGAGCAGGAATAGGAGGGTGGAAGGGGCGGCGAGCAGGAGGTAGGGGGAAGGCGGTGGTTGGGTTGAGTACCATAGCACAGTCTTCCTTATTCTGATAAACGAAACACTGAACATTTTTTTTTAACTTAACTTGACTGGGACTTGAACCCAGGACTCCGAGTACTAACAACAAACAATCAAACGTCGGCTTCTCAGCCAATACTGCTATCGTTCACGCGTGTCTCAGTGCAGCAACGCGCAGAAAGAAACCCAGCGAATTGTTAACTAGGGTCAACACCTAATCAAATATTTTTCGTAGTTACATTTAACATCTTTTATATTGACCAATTTGTATACTCCGTAGGTAAATTTAGTATTATTAGATTGTGCAAAGAAAAGAATGTAACAGCCATAAAGAAGCATCACCGACCCCATAAAGTATATATATTCTTGATCAGCATCGATATAGCCATCTCCGTCTCCATCAAAATATACAGGGGTGCCACAGATATCACTAGCGATTTGGCTCCACAACCCCATTTGAACTTCACGGCTTAGGGAAGACACCTTGCAAATGCGAATTTGTGACATCTTTTTATGGGTCTAAGCTAATGTTTTAGTTTTTAGGTTTGTTTAAGCTAATTTAAATTTATTTTCTTGATCTGAGCTTAGTTTTACTTAATTTCCAAAAAATAAATCAAATTTACCGAGCGCTAAGCTAAAAATGTGATCTCGTTCGATCGGCAAAAAACAGTGTGAACAAAAGAATCTATTTAATTAAAAAACCGCCTCTTGTACAGTCCGATGACAATCAAAGATTTACGGAAAATGCAAATCCGTAGGGATTCTATAGATCGCAGCCAGTCAAATTATCGTGCACTAGGAAAGAACTGAATATGTTTTTGACAAGGCAACCAACAGGAAAAATGCTGCAGGTTGCTCCCGTTGCTTGAAGATAATCTTGGGCCCGCTTAATTCAATTCAATCAATCGTAAGATTGGACAGATGCAAGGTAAATTAGTACTAGGATGAAGCCACAGCACAGTGGTTGTGCTTATATGGAGAGTGCGGCCAAAAATACTTACAAAACAGATTGCGGTCTGAAACTTGGAGAATAAGTGTTCAAAAATGTAATAATGACAATATTAAAAAGCAGGTGTGACTGTGCACTGGAAAAATGTTTGCGAATTTTTTTTATTTTTATTATTTTTTTAATAGATATCTTACGCAAAATACATTGAGGGTATTCACTAGTCCTCGTAAAATGGTAAAGCGTTAAAGCGTAAATCCAAAAGTTTACTACGCAACAACAAAATACATGTGAAAACAAGAAAGAAAGTCGGTCAAGCCCGACTATAACATACTCTGTACCAAGAAATTTTGTCTCTTGATCATAACTCGAAAACCGTTCATCCGATCTTCTTCATTCCTTTGGCGGATCGATAAGTTATTCTAATAAGGAGGAACAAGCCATCTATCTTCAAAACTGTGGGAGATATGACGTTTTTTCTAAATTGCGGGGGCGGGAGGGGGCGTGGCCAAAATTGAAAATAAACTTGATCTGCCTGCAGACATAAGAAGCATATGTCCCATACATGTCAAGCCTCTATCTTTTACCATCTTTGAGATCTGTGCGTTCATACTGACAGACAGACGGACGGACAGACGGACATGGCTACATGGCGGACATCGACTCGGCTGTTGATGCTGATCAAGAATATATATACTTTATGGGGTCGGAGATGCTTCCTTCTGGATGTTACATACTTTTGCACAAACTTATAATACTCTATGTACCTTCGGTACAGAGTATAAAAATTACGACGTTTTTGATGCTCGGGGTATGTTTAAAAAAACCTGTCGTAAAAGTGTAAAAAGTAACGAGTTAAAGTGTTGTAAAATTATTCAAAGAATCGGTTAAAAAGACTTGGAATCGAGCCATTTCGGGATTTTTGTCTTAAAAATTTGCGGTCATACCAAACATAATAGCAACCGAAAAGAGTAAGTAAATCGGCAATTAAAACCAATTTAATTATTTTAATCAAATCTTTCTTAGTGTCGGCTGCATCATGGTCCATATCTAAAATTGTTGTACATATGTATTCATATTTTTTCATTCTCGTATTTAGGCTTGATTTGTACACCTACCATCAATGCATTCGATTTCATGAAGGGCCAAGTCTATTTTTCGCTTAATCAATGCTTCTTGCTCACTTTGTCTTGGCATTTTTATTTTGTTTTTATTTTGTCACAAGTAAAGTTTTGACACTCAAAGAATCTTCTTCTTCTTCTTGTCAAAACAGCTGGTTTACCACAACAATTACGACAGTGAATCGCAAGAGGTCGCTCAGTAGATCGTGTGTGGTAAGCTTACGCTTTACCATTTTACGAGGGCTAGTGAATACCCTAATTGTGAATATACCAAACCAAATACATTTTTCGCTTATTGTTCTATTAATTGAAGCACAGCTTTCATTAAAATAGTTTTTGGTTTACAAGGCAATGTTCTTTGCCCAGTAATAAATGGATCAGAGCTTAAAAGCAACCTGTGAAACAAATCTGTGTTGGTTGCAATTCGAGATAATTTTTTTGATGTCCTTGTTTTCTGCTTCAGCTGCTTCCTCAAATAGTTCCCCAATTGATAATAGAGGAAGATAATAGGAAGATAAAAGTGGAAGATAATACCAAGGATACATCTCTATCAGATTTTTAGCTCTATCCAAAGCATATTATCTAAATGGTTCAGCATTTATTTTGTATCCTGAAGACATAGTCTGCAATAATGTTGCGCATCTTCCAATCAAATCTTTCTTGATGCCTGTAATTCCAGAAACTATATCCAGGTTGTTTTTCATGAAAAAATCTTCTTGCCGTATTTCATCTGTTATGGCCCGGCCTATCGATATTTTTATCACACTAATATATGTATCGAGGAGTTGGCAGCGCAGCTTAAGGGGAAATTTTTAGTGTTGGGAAGGGTAGAAAGTTAGGAGTATGATCAGGGGGAAGGGGAACTCAACGGTTCAATGAAGGGCATGCCCGCGAAAACGAAGGTGGACCAAAGACGGAGAAGAGGCCGTTCTACTTCGAATTCAAACATAGTTGGCCGATGGTTGCGCGCAGTCGCCAAGCGCTTGTCTGATCTTTGTCTTTTTTTTACCGTAATTTAAAATAATTTTTTTTGCTTCCAACTTCAAAGTTGTGTTTTGTGCGCGAAAAGTCAAAAACCCTTTTGTGAGCTGGAAGTGGGATTGGCCATACAAGCGGGGTGAGTTTTCGGTTAATCGGGAGAGTAACCCGTGTCTCCTTAGGCCCGACCATACCAGCAAAGGCGAAAGTGGCCTATCCAGTCTTGAGGCTGGGAACCGGCTCCTCTGGCCGGACGTCCGAATGAGAGAAAAAAACTCACCGTCCAAAGCTCCAAATAATGAGAGTGCGACCCTGAGCGACAAGAACCGATCCTCGCCTCCCGTATACCAACCAGCGGCTGGCCAATTTTCGCTCGGCTTTTATACCCACACACGGTTGAGTTGGCGCACTTGATCGCCGATTTGAAGGCCTAGAGGGACCGACACGCCCACCAAGTGGCGGCGACGGGAGCCAGAAAGGCTTCAGCCATTTTTTTTTTGTCCCAATTTTCATTTTTTTTAATATTTATTTTATTCTGTTAGTTCGTCTTTAGTTGTAAGCTTTATTTATTCAATTTTTATTTATTTATTTATTCTCATATTTATTTATTTAATTTCATATTCATTTATCTATTTCTTCTCAAATTTATTTATTCGTTGAAAGCATTCGTATTAATGCTTTTTATTTAATCATTTTATTCGGCAAAACTTCTTAAAAATCATAAGAAATAAATGTACCTCACGGAAATGTCGAAATGAAGTGGTTGTAAGCATATTACAAGGGGCAGTCAACAGATGTTGACTAAATGGTCTGAGGTGAAACACCGAAACCTCATCCCAGAAGGTAGTTGTGAATAAAGGTAGTGTAAAGTTTAGTTAAATTGAAAATAAAATGAATGTTGTCAAAAGTGTGATCGGTGTATGTAGATGTGGATCGTATGTTTGTTTTGTTGTTGCGTTTGTGTGCGTATGGATTGGGTTGGAGTACCCCTCCCTGAGTGCTGAGTTAGCCGGCGCTATCCACTCAGGCGCACCGCAGGGCCCAAAGCAATTTGGGTCTTAACACATCATTAGACGTTCCACTGCCTCCTGCTCTAGGTTTGTCAATAATCAATCCCATTTTCTTACGAATTTCCATTTGAACTTTGTGTTTCCATGTCACAAATGCAACTTTTTCATCTTGACACCTAATTCGCCACTTTTTCAATTCCACTCGATATGAAACATGAAGCAGATACTCAGAAAATCTGATATATGAATGAAGCGGTGATAAACCAAATTCAAAACGGCTTTCGTGTACTTTTTTATTGAGGCATTTTTCCAGATTGTTCATTTCTGTAGGTTTTGCTGCGCTTATATAGCACTTTGCAGAGGATATTTGACTTAGAGCATTGCAAATTGTTCCATCGACCATTGTTAGCTGCAAACTGTGTTCAATGTTTATTTTTCTTGTGGATATTATAACTTCTGTGGGCTGAAGCATTCTGATTTTATTTTTAACATATTTTTCATCAGGAATGGACAATTGGGTGGTTTCTTTTTTATATTTACTATTCACAATGTTTCTTATCAAAATATATTGATGTTTCGATAAGTTTGTCTCCGTCAAAAGGGATACAACTTCATGAACAGTAGCTTCCAGAAAACTTGGGCTTGATCTTAAATTGCGCAACACTAAAGCTGCGGATTCGTTACCTTCAGCTATTGGCTATTATTCGCCGCTTCGTTCGTTTTGAAGACTCCGTAAAGGTGACTTTTGGACGACCACGTCTCCGACCCTCATTATACCCTTGCAAAGGGTATTATAATTTTGACCAGAAGTTTGCAACGCATAGAAATATTCATTTCCGACCCCGTATACTATATATATTCTTGATCAGGGTGACGAGCTGAGTCGATTGAGCTTTGTCCGTTCGTCTGTCCGTCTGTCTGTCTGTCTGTTTCTACGCGAACTAGTCTCTTTTAAAGCTACCGAGCTGAAATTTTGCACAGAGTCTTCTCTTTGCTGCACACTACTAATATGTCGGACTACTATATCTCATAGCTCCCATAGGAACAATCGGTCGGAAAACTAGTTTTAGTATGAAAAACTTTTTTCTTTTAAATGGAAACGACCCCAAACTTTGTAATCGTAGGTTTTATATGTTTTTTTATAATTCTACCAAGTTTTATCAAAATCGGACAACTATATGGTATAGCTGCCATACAAAATATAGGTCTAAAAAACAGTCTTAGTTAGAAAAACTTTTTTGTTTTTAATGGTAGCATCGTGTAATTATGTATTTGTTTGTTTCTCGGGCTTTTACACAATTCTACAAGTTTATGTCCTAATCGGATGACTATATCATATAGCTCCCATACGAACGATCGGTCGGAAAATGGGAAAAAAGTATTTTTTGAATATTTTTAAGCGAGCACTTGCAAGGGTATAAAAACTTCGGCACAGACGAAGTTAGCTTAGCTCTCTCGTTTTTGCATTTCAATGAAATCCTTTCAATTTTTGTCAGCCAATCGGAATTTTTTTGTAACACTCTAAACTTGGTCCGCTTCTGCTGTGCCCAAAACTTAGAAAGTTTTTTAGCTATATAAGTTATGCAATTGGATAACTCTGTCGGGTCTGCTTCATATCCTTCATCTTGAATCTTGTCCTTTACTTCCTCCAAAACTCTGTTAGCTTTTTGGTGAATGGTACCTCTTTCCCGGCACCAGATTTCAACAAGAAAGAAAACCGTTCATCCGATCTTCTTCATTTCTTTGGCGGATCGATAAGTTATCCTAATAACTAAATATGTCCAGAAGGAACAAGCCATCTATCTTCACTGTGGGAGATATGACGTTTTTTCTAAATTGCGGGGGCTGGAGGGGGCGTGGCCAAAATTGAAAATAAACTTGATCTGCCTGCAGACATAAGAAGCATATGTCCCATACATGTCAAACCTCTATCTCTTACCATCTCTGAGATCTGTGCGTTCATACGGACAGACAGACAGACGGACAGACGGACATGGCTATATCGACTCGGCTGTTGATGCTGATCAAGAATATATATACTTTATGGGGTCGGAGATGCTTACTTCTGGATGTTACATACTTTTGCACAAACTTATAATACTCTATGTACCTTCGGTACAGAGTATAAAAATAAACATTCGAGTAAAATCGCAGTCATGCAAAGGTCCTAGTGTAATATTAAAAATTTAAAACAATATTAAAAAATTAAAATAATTAATAGCAAACGCAAAATTACCCAAAATAACAACGACATAGTAACGAAACAACAAAAATACTTCACAGAAAAACATGCATTACAGAGAATGTGACAGCTGCCAGAAGAAAACTGGCTTTTCTGGCAAATCGGCACTTACAGCATTTTTGATTATTACTGCCTTGGTGGCACTTGGTGGCAGCTGGTGTAAGCACTTTTTTAATCCCTAAATATGGACCTATTTTGAATTAAATTTTTTTATTTGGCATATGGACCACAGCAACCATGTCGCCACATAGAAAATTGTAAGCCGTCCTTATGCTCCTTGATTAACACTCTGGTCTTCCGATTGATGCTTTCCCCTTAAAGTTTATTAACAAATAACCATTTCAGAAGAATAATGCAATTAACTTTAATTTATTTTATTCTCGTGTTTATTTTTCCGTTATATAATATATGTATTCGTCATTCACTTTATTGGTGGCGTTGCCACTTGTAATACCCTGTTCGCATTGAAAATTGGAAAAGGGGGATCATAAAGTTGTGCGAATGTACATATGTAACAGAGAGAAGGAAACATTTCCGACCCCATAAAGCAGCTATTCTTGATCAGCATGAACAGCCGAGTCGATATAGCCATGCCGTCTGTCCGTCCTTCTGTCTGTATGACGATCTCAGAGACTACACAGAGAGAGAAAAGTCGGACTAAAATTAAGTTTGAACGGACTCGACTACGAAAATACTCACTTAAAAAAAAGGAACTTGGACTAAGTACGGTTTTTCTAAAATTGAGTACGAACAATCCCAAAACAAGTAAAAAACAAATCTAAAATGAGTTATATTAATCCTAAACAAATTATTGGTCTGTTTTAACCAGAAATGACAAAGGAAAAACTAATGGGAAGTGTAAGTCTAGAGACTGGCTAAAAACGTATCATATTGCATATTTTGCATACCTTGCAGAGGGCACTTTATGTATTTGTTAATAAGCAAATGTATAGAGAGATCTGTACAGGGTTGCTAATCTGCAAAAACATGTCATGCACAGAGTTGTCATATGTTCTGAGATGTACGGATACACACATTTGTGTAAATGGCCGGTATCGACTTCCAGATACCCCTCCTTCACTTAGTGCAAAAAAGTCATTTAACCCTGATACAAACTAATATGCTCTTTCGCATTGAAAATAAAATGTGCTCTGCAGCGGCCATGATGCAACAAGAGAGGTGAGGTGCCATCAGTGTGAGTTCTCTGCAAAGTACCTTCACGTTCAGTGCTGCGCGTACTTTTGTAGCGTAAGCCTTTGGCAAAAGTACGCATTACACTCATAACGCCCCACCCTGTATTGTTGCATCATGGCAGCGGCTAGCGTGGTTACACACACACACACATATGTGTGGACGCTCATACCCATGATGTTGTTTTTGCTTAGATTGCCTCCGGTCGATTCAAACGATAAATCGACGAAGACGTGCGTGAGGCCTAAGAAATGGAATGTGAAAAAGGGACAAACAGATAGCTGAACACAAATTTTAAGACTGAACTGCGTCATTTGAGATCAGACAGCGTGTTGAGCGTCAAGCAATTTTTATTGCGCGGTAAAATGCCAAACAAAAATCTGGAAAATGAGTGCGGTCCAAGTGCAATTGGCCCCGAGGACGAGCTCGTGGAGCTTTTAAATAGTTTTGAAATGCCGGAAATTTTGGCGTACTTAAAAGATAAGTTTTCAAATAAATGTATTTGTGCTTACGTGCATATGGTGGTTTTTGTTGTTTACATACATACATTAGTACATAAACATATCTGTTTAAATACAAAAAAAAGTTAGATGTGCACATAAATGCCTTATACATTTTTGGCCGTGTTTCTTTTCTCTTTAATAACCCAGTGGACCAAAGAACGATAGTAAAACGACACTATAGTAGAATGTTCGTAAACGGACTTACAAACGATAGAAATCTGCGAGCGTTGGCAAATGTCTTGCCCAACTATCATAAGCGAGCTTAGAAACGAGTGATAAGCGGGGAAAAATGATTCATAAAAATGCAGGGGCAAAGGAGGGCGGAAAGAAGTCAGCGACGACGAACATTTTTTCCCGTTTTGTATCTCCCGTAAGTTCGTTTTGCAGCAAGGCAAAATGACGAAACTTTTCCGCGAATGCACTTTGTTGTTGCAAGTGGCGCGTTTGTTTCCTGTTCTTTTTTTTGATGCGTTCTTTTGCGGTCGCAGCGAAACAACGTGCCCCTAAGTTTTGGTTTTAATTAAAGTAAATTCAGTGCTAATAATATTTAAAAAAAGGTAAGTAAATAACAATTGATTATGTATTTTGCACTGGGTATCATTTCTATTGCAAGTGCAAACATTTAATGCACCAAATTTATGATTGTTGCCACGCAGCCTCACAGCCCCGTTATTTCTGGAGTATTGCGCGACTGCTGAATACCCTACAACTGCAGAGGGGAGTATATTGTTTTTTATTTAAATGGCATCTAAGCGTAAAAGCCGCAAGTATATATGCGAGGCGAAGCACATAAATAAAAGTGCTATTAATAATTTTAAAGAAAATGTAGATAGCTTTGAGTTTTCCGACTCCTCAAGTGATTTTGCCAATGTTTCAATTCAGCATTCCGTTTCTAAAGAATTTAACATACGCCTAGGCCAATGGTTGTACGAAAATAATATTAGCAAAGGGCCATCCAACGATTTGCTTAAGTTGTTGTCCGAAAAAATTCCAGGGTTGCCCCGAGATGCTCGAACTTTAAAACGCACTCCACGGGGCATTATTAAAAGAAATGTGGAGCTAGGAAGCTATGTACACTACGGTGTGAAAGACGCGTTAACGGATTTTCTTAGCAATTCTTGCTATGAATCTGCTACCATTTATTTAAAAGCTCACTTAAGCAGACGTGGCCCATTTTAATTAATATTAATGGCACAAAGCCTGTTCTGGTAGCTGGGATATACGTTGGAAATCCCAAGCCCTGCAATCCAAACATATATTTTTAGAGGAGTTCGTAAGCGGGTTATTAGGTTTGATAAGGGATGGCATGTTGTTTCAAGGCAAAACAATTGATGTTAGCGTTAGATTAATTATTTGTGATGCACCAGCCCGTGCATTTATTTTGGGTGTGAAACATCACTCTGAGTTTTATTCTTGCAACTAATGTACTCAAAAGGGCGAACGCACTTAAGCAAACAGTCCCTAAGCAATTATATAATCGTATTGTAGAGCGTAGTATTTTAAACGTAGTGCTTAAAACAAAAACGTTGCATTGATATGTCTACTACCCTGAAGGCTTCAGAAAATCAGCAATAAGTGCGAAGTGTGGCCTACAAAATTTCCAATATCTTGGAAACTGAAACTTAGATATGACTGTGACGTATCAACTCTTGTTCAGAATGGGTGTGCAACTTATTCTTCAAATTGAAGAGCAGATAGTACAGCTCATCGATCTGTCGAAATGTTCGCACAATTGCCGAATCCCTAAGAAAGAACACAATCGCGTACTTGTTAGGAACTGATCTTTATTCATTTCAGTCGCTGCTTTTATACACAGAAAAAAATAAGATCAAATATCGAGATGATCTTCCAATATAATTTCAAATATATCAATTTTTAAATATCCAAGAGTTACTATTTAATATCAATATGATGCTGTAGTATTACATTGATACTAAAAATATTATATTAATAAGCGAATTTTTCACAGTGATATGAAAAATACCCTAGTGACGTGATTTCAGATCAAAGTAGACATCGAAAATCTGAGGGCAGAAAGAGACAAACAGAGTTTCTTAAAACATAGAGAGACAGCTATAGTGCAACTCGAAAAAGACAAAACCAATGTTCATGTCTCCGCCGCAGCAAGCGAGACATCGAATACTCTTCCGATTTGTCTGTTTTTGCTTTCATTGCAGATTGCAGTTCCCAACTGCTTAAAGCGGTGAGCGCATGGAGAGACAGTCAAACAGCGACAGTCATTAGCGAAAAGCCTACTGGAGGTTGAATCGGGAGATTCATGAAACATTGCTGTGTAGGCCACCAGCTCTTTTTGGTGTATATAAATGCATTAGTTGTTCAAGTTGTGAACAAACGAAACTTTCGTGACCCCGAGCCAACTAAAGTCACTAATTATTATTGAAAACATTTGAACCGTATCCCATGGGTATTATAAAAATATTGCTTTGATATTATTAAACACACTATTGGTAATACATTAATACGCCTTTGATATTATAAAAATATATGTTTAATATTTCAGCCATGTCGTACAGGTATTGTGAAAATACACAATAAAAATATATCAAGGATATTAACAAATATCAGATTGTTGATCTGAAACATTTCACATTGATATGTTCGAAATGTACGAGTGATATTTTCGATCATATTAACTGGGTATTCTTCAGATGAAGGCCGATTCGATACCGAACAAGAAAGAAAGTCGGTCAAGCCCGACTATAACATACTCTGTACCAAGAAAATTTGTCTTTTGATCATAACTCGAAAACTCTTAATCTCTTAATCATTTAATTTGTTCCAAGTAGATTTGTTTACATCAATTTTTGAATATGATATCTCTCAAATGGCCGCCTCTGGCGTTGATGGCGTATTGTGCCCTTTTTGCAGCATTTTCCATCGTTTTCGCCAACATTTCGGCCGGAATAGCGGCTATTTCTTCACGAATGTTGTCCTTGAGCTCTTCTACGGTCCTTGGCTTGTTAACGTAAACCTTTGACTTCAAATATCCCCACAAGAAGAAGTCAGGCGGCGTCTAATCGGGCGAACGCGGTGGCCAGTCCAAATCACCACTTTTCGACATCAAACGGCCCGGAAACAATTTCTTCAGAAAATCGATTGTTATGCGACTTGTGTGCGGTGGAGCGCCGTCTTGTTGAAACCAGAACTGCCTCATACGCTTTCGACGAATAATTGGCATCACAAAATTGGTCATCATGTCGCGATAACGCTCCTGGTTGATGGTAACAGCATGGCCATTTTCATTTTGGAAGAAAAACGGCCCAATGACCGTTTTCGCACTAACGCCGCACCAAACTGTGACTTTTTCGTCATGAAGAGGCACTTCTTGAATCTCTTGAGGATTTTCAGTGGCGGAAATACGGCAATTTTGCTTATTTACGGTCCCATTCAATGTGAAATTTTAATTTTTTAAAAGCACGTTGAGTTTTCACAATTGACTTGTTCTGTTGAATGTAAATTTCAACTATTTCAGAGCGCTCGCGTGGCGTGTATTGTTCCATGGTAAAAATCTGCTTGGACTGACGCTTCAAACGCGGTATGTCATTAAGCGATCTGACATCTCTGTCAAAAGTTATGGCGTTGCCAGATGGGTCCGTCGAATATGGACAACCCTGTACCTACGGTACAGAGTATAAAAATTTAATTGAACCAAGCGATAATGTTTATGATTGTGGTTGATGTTCAACCATTTAACATTGTTAATGATATCGGCTTTCGGAAATTCGTAAGGGTACTCGATCCCCGTTATAAACTTCCAAGTAAAACTTATCTTCGGGATGTGATGCTAGTAAAACAGTACACTGAGCTAAAAACATGTCAGTATTATCAAAAATTCCGTACGTGGCACTAACCACAGATTATGGACGTCAAAAGCTAACGAATGCTACATTGCTGTAACATGCCATTTCATAGATGACGGTTTAAAAATCACAGAAGCAGTTTTAGCTACCAGAAAATTGGAAGAGCCGAATAATCACACAGCTAAAAATATTGCAGACACACTTAAAATGATTTTAAATGATTGGGATATAACAGAAAAGGTTATTGCCGTAGTTACAGATAACGATGCTACAATAAAAAAAGCGTGTGATTTATTAAAACTCACAAATTTTCCGTGTTTTGCACACACAATATACCTTTTAGCTCAAGAAATCCTTCGACTTCCCAGCCTTAACGACGTGATTTCAAAATGTAAGCGAATTGTGTCTTTTTTTAAATCAAGCTCTGTGGCCAATGAAAAACTTAAGCAATCCCAAGGTACGGATGGTGTTTATGGACTTATTCAAGAAGTCCCCACCCGGTGGAATAGTTCTTATTTAATGATAAAGCGAATTTTACTTCTGGCCGACAATTTATCCATTGTTTTACTCTCAACTCCAAAAGCCCCCCAACCATTGAACGCCGAAGAAATTAAAACTTTAAAAGAAATGTCAAAAATCCTGACACTTTTTTACGTGGCCACACTGCAAATATCTGGAAGCAAATATGTCACAATTTCACTTATTATCCCCCTTATATGCGAGATACAGCAAAACATCCAAAAAATGCGAAGTGAACTTAAGTCTGTCCAAGCAATTGATACAGTTAATTTCCTAAAAAAAAGACTATCAGAAAGGCTTTCCACATACGAAAACATGACAGTTTCAAGGATAGCAACTATCATAGATCCGAGATTTAAAAAAGATGCCTTTAATGTTTCGATTAATGCTGACCGAGCTGTCAAAGCACTTGAGCAGGAATTAAACGCATTTTTATCAAAAAACATCCAGAAACATCCAACACCACCGCATACGCCAACTGACGATTAAAAGAAACCAAAGTTTTCCTTTCTAAGTTCAAATTTATCAAGTAAACCAAAAACTTGCAGAGCAGATGCTGATACCATTTTGAGGCAATACTTGGAAAAATCCCATCTGTCAGAGGACGATGATCCACTCATCTGCTGGAAGGTTTGTGATTCAATAAATATTAGTATATGAGAAAGGGTATTATAATTTTGCCCAGAAGTTTGCATAAACTATATATATTCTTGATCAGGGTGACGAGCTGAGTCGATTGAGCTTTGTCCGTCCGTCTGTCTGTCTGTTTCTACGCGAACTAGTCTCTCAGTTTAAAAGCTATCGAGCTGAAATTTTGCACAGAGTCTTCTTTTTGCTGCACTCTACTAATATGTCGGAACCGACCGGATCGGCTGACTATATCTCATAGCTCCCATGAAAAACTTTTTTCTTCTCCATGGAAACGTCTCCAAACTTTGTAATCGTAGGTTTTAGATGTTTTTTTATAATCCTACCAATTTTTATTTAAATCGGACAACTATATGGTATAGCTGCCATACAAAAGATAGGTCTGAAAACAGTCTTAGAAAAACTGTTTTGTTTTTAATGGTAGCATCCTGCAATTTTGTATTTGTTTGTTTCTCGTGCTTTTACATAATTCTACAGGTTTTTGTCCATATCGGATAACTATATCATATAGCTCCCATACGAACGATCGGTCGGAAAATGGGAAAAGACTATTTTTTTTTAAATATATAAGAGCGAGCACTTGCAAGGGTATAAAAACTTCAGCACAGACGAAGTTAGCTTGGCTTTCTCGCTTTTTGTTTTAGATGATCACTGATGAAGACATGAGCCCACTTAAAGAAGACGCAAAGAAATACTTATGTATTCCGGCTACATCCACCGCGTCTGAAATGACATTCAGCAAAGCTAGGCAGACCCTATCTGATAGACGCTGCGCCTTAAAGCCGAAGGTTTTGGAGCGCTTAATGTTCCTAAACAAAAATTTGATAAGTTTTCAAAAGACTTAATAATAGTAAGAAATATTGATCTAGAGCCCTAGAAGGGACAATAGTGCTATAATTTGTTTAATATATTCAAATTAAATATATTTTAGTATATAAATATGTACATTCATTATTTATTTATATTTAATCTCAAGCAAGAAAGTGCTTTGGGAAGGTAAATTGACAGATTCTTCCAAAGCATCCAAAACATCGATGTTGCAAGATATCGATGTTTCTCCAGCTCTAGCATTTACCCCTGTCAGAGCTACCCTAAGCTTATATAGGGCATCGCGAAGCATGATGAGGTAAATGTCAATTGTGTACATTAAAACATCGCAATGAAAATAATCGTCCAAGCACAGCAAGGTCCCGTGCAGATCAACGGAACAATTATGCAACAACAACTGCAAATGAACGTCGTGAAATACTGAATCTACAAAGTGTTGCGTTGACGTACAGTGTCACCGATTACGCTTCTTATAGGCATATTATAATTGGTCCAATGAACGAACGTTGTCGCCGTTCTCAGGCATATAAATTTAAAAGTGAAGCAGATGGGATGTGCTGCGCAATTGGTAAAGTGAAATTGCCTACCACAACGCTTAAGCACATTACTTAAAGCATTGACACCTGAGTCTAATCATCTTTTGAACAATATACGAAAGTACAATTCGAGTTTTCAAATGGCATCTTTTGGTGCCACAAATAAGAGACAACTTCATGCTAACGTTCAAGGTAATTTAATCAGGGCTGCAAACCCAAAAAATTTCGTGGATCTCCGGCTCGCGGGTTCGAACCAAAATTTACCAATGGTTCAGGTTCAGAATTTGGAGGTTCAAGGTTTTTGGGCCAAGGTTTTGGTTTGAACCTTGGTTCAGCCAAGTTTTATACACGTTTATATAGTAAGCGACCTAAAACCGACATAAACTGTTAGGGAATTGTCTCGATTTTGGGTTGGAATGGGATTTCACAATACTTTATATAAATAGAAACACTTTCACACAGCTCATGACCATCAAAGCAATGACTAAGTGCTTCTACTTATATAAAGTATTGTGACGAAATAAAAACTTCGAAGTTCTGGATACAGCCCTTAAAGTAAGCTACAATTTCGTAGTCCACATACGAAAAGTGTTTCCACAGTAATGTGGATAATTCTATCAGGATAACAGAAGGAGTCACTGGGAAATGGTTCAAATCTATCATTTTAGTTGAACTGAACCGAAATTTTGGGTTCGGAGCGGGTTCAGGTTCAGCTTTAATACCTTAAGAGGTTCGGTTCAAGGTTCGGTTCACAGTAGTCTGAAAGTCGGAATTCCGGGTTCGAACCGGTTCGGTTCAAAACCGGTTTGCAGCTCTGAATTTAATAGTTTTGTTTATGCAAATTGTACGTTTGTTCTCTTTATATCGTATACCTTATTCAGATTCAAGGTCAAATATACCATATACCAAATATCGAGTTGGTTTTTTGTCACCTTTCGACAACGCAGACCATCAATTTTTGCAATTATATTTTATTGGGAGCGCGGAAGACGAAGCTGATCATAGATGTGCCATTATTGCCAGCACGCGGAGACAAATTATTTTTGATTTGCAAGGTATGTTCCATAAACATAACGAATTGGTTCAGTTATTCAAAACGTCGCTAGATCGCAAGCAATCTGATGATTATAAAATTGTTATTCGAGCTGATAAAACACCGGTTAACGAACATGCAAGGCGTTTCAATGAACAAGCAGTTGATAAAGTGGCCAATTTAATAATAGTAATATTGTGCCATGTGGAGTCGAAATTGGGTTTTGCGTCGCTGTTAAGGCAGGGTCATAGCGCAACTTGTCTCACGCGAGCTCCAGTACGAGAACAACGAAATTTTAATCGAATTGACAAATAAACTTTCCACAAGTTGCATGAGTTTGTGAGACCTAAAATTGAAAAAGAGTACACATTCTTAAGAGATGCCATTCCCTCACAAACACGGTAAACAAACAACTATTTTTCCCATACATTGCTAAAGTTTTACTCCTTCAGCCTTCTTCTGACTTTACGCTTCCTTGCTACTGGAGACTTATTTGCATTCCTATCTGTTGCATTCTGGATTTCCCAACCGGCAATTCCAAAAATCGTACCAGAAGTCAATAATGCAATTGGAGACTTAAAATCAATTATTTAAAAGAAAAACCTTTTAAAAAGTTTAATGCCGATTGCTTCTTTATAATTTATTTAATTTTACAGATGCCTCAATCACAGCAGGAATGGTGATGCATTCGAGGCGATGCATTCTAGGTTTGTAGAGAAGATCTTCTAAACTTCCACTTTTTATCCCCTTGCAAAGGGTATTATAATTTTGCCCAGAAGTTTGCAACGCAAAGAAATATCATACTAATATGCCGAAACCGACCGGATCGGATGACTATATCTCATAGCTCCCATAGGAACAATCGGTCGGAAGACTAGTTTTAGTGAGGACTTTTTCCTTTCAATGGAAACGTCTCCAGACTTTGTAATCGTAGGTTTTCTAGGTTTTTTTTAATTTAAATCGGACAACTATATGGTATAGCTGTCATACTAAAGATAGGTCCGGAAAACAGTCTTTGTTAGAAAAACTTTTTTGTTTTTAGCATACTAGAATTTTGTTTTTGATCGTTTCACATGCTTTCACATAATTTTTGGCCAAATCGGATGACTATATCATATAGCTCTCAAACGATCGATCGGTCGGAAAATGAGAAACAGAGTATTTTTATACTCTGTACCGTAGGTACAAAGAGTTTGTGCAAAAGTATGTAACAGCCAGATGGAAGCATCTCCGACCCCATAAAGTATATATATTCTTGATCAGCATCAACAGCCGAGTCGGTATAGCCATGTCCGTCTGTCTGTCCGTATGAACGCACAGATCTCAGAGATGGTAAGAGATAGAGGTTTGACATGTATGGGACATATACTTCTTATGTCTGGAGGCAGATCAAGTTTATTTTCAATTTTGGCCACGCCCCCTCCGCCTTCTGGACATATTTAGTTATCAGGATAGCTTATCGATCCGCCAAAGGAATGGAGAAGATCGGATGAACGGTTTTCGAGTTACGATCAAAATACTGTTTCTTGGTACAGAGTATGTTATAGTCGGGCTTGACCGACTTTCTTTCTTGTTTGAAAATATTTAAGCGAGCACTTGCAAGGGTATAAAAACTTCGGCACAGACGAAGTTAGCTTAGCTTTCTCGTTATATTTTTTCTGTAGATGGCAAACATATTGCATTTCGAGCCACACGAAATGACGGAACTTTTTATTAAAACTATTCAAAATTCAACACCATTGGGCTTTTTGATTTGGTAGATGTAGAATACAATTTTGTTAATGTTAATGTAACGGCAATTCCACGCTATTCAAAGGCATTGAAGAAAATACTTTTAAATTCCCGTACGATGCCATTTTTTTTTTAGTTGCTTATGATGCATTCAAATTGACTACTCGAATGATGAAGCCACATCCACAGAGGACATACACTAGTAACAAGGTGTTTAGCTAAAGGCTGAGCCTTGCTAGACCTGTAGTTGAATTACGGGCCCATAATACAAATTTCTTTAATGGCAATGGTGTAGTTCCCTGGTAAGCAAATGCAATCCAAAAGTTTAATTTTTAACTTTATGATACTTTAGACTTTATGATTTAAAATAAAGATGTATGAAAACAAATGAATATTATTATCAATTTTTTTGGAATATTTTAGATTGTTCTTTCACTCAACTTCCATGAAGATCTCATCTTGTTGCTCCTCAGGGACTTTTGCAGCTTGACCCTTTAAAAATTCGCCAAATGCATAGACTGTTGCGGAGAATTTCCGATTTGGATTTCTTATAACGTGAAGAGCCTACTCCATGAGTTTTGAGTTTTTACCTTTCCGTCGACTTTAGGACGTTTGTCCTCTGGCTCGGGAATCAACTTTTCCGATAGTAAAGGATCTGTTTCATTACCAATCTGTTATATTAAGAGATATCTATGATTTTGTAAAAATACTTTTATGTACAAATTTAAACACTTAAGGCCTGTTCCCAGGACCAGGATATTAAGAGATATCTATGATTTTGTAAAAATACTTTTATGTACAAATTTAAACACTTAAGGCCTGTTCCCAGGACCGCGGAAAATTTAGGACGCGAAATTGCAATTTATTAATTTAGCATCCACATAAATTTTTAGTATGGCCATATATAAGCCAAAATGGCAAAATAAAGAAACGGCCACATTGGTGGTCAGCTGTTTTTCGTTTACAAAAAAAATAATAATTTTAAAGTGTTTTTGATTTGAGATTGTTAAACAAGAATGATGCGCAGCAGAAAAAATGATATGTTGATGGCGGTAGCGGCATACGTTGTGTTGAAAAGGAGAGAATGCCAAGCGCTTTTGCAGTCATTCGCTGAGAGGCATTTATTAATTAATTCGATTAAGTCCAATACAATTAACTAACCTTCTTTTATTATTTCCGCGCCAACACTTTCCCACGCACTCTTTACTTTTATGTGGTCAAAGTGTTTTTTGTCTGTGATATCCCACAGACAAGGTCGGAGCTCAACTGCCTTTATAAGAGCAACATTATCCTCGTGGTTGAAACTTTCAGTACGCTTCCTTTTCCGCTCCTGCTTTTTTCCCTCCGTTGCTTCCATTTTTGACAATAAAATAATTGACTGCGCTTTATTTTGCTTCTGGCAACAGCTGTTTTACAGTCCACTCACGATCCAAAGCGCTATCGAAATGTAAACTATCGGTAGGCTAATTGTGTATTTATTTTTGCTTCCTCAGAAAATAGAAAATAAAAGCAGCGGCGGAAACTTTTCGCCGCTGTTTATACCCGTTACTCGTAGAGTAGAAAGTGTTCTGGTTTTAACTGACCTTTGAATTTGTTTATTTTATTTGTGAACCAGTTCATCTGGTCAACCCTTTGAAATGTTAATTAACGAATCATTCGATATATTATGAAAACCCTGATAGCGATAGTGCTATCGATATAGTTGGGAGTGAATGTGCGCTCTCTAGGAAAGCGGACTTTAGCACTTGCCTTTGACTTTTTGCCTCGCAGTTTCTGGCGATGAATAAATTTATTTGATTTAATATATTGAATTTGATTAAACCTGGGTGTCACTAATTGGACACAAGAGGAAAACCTGTCGATCCAAGTCGAAGCAGAGCTGACATCGAAGGAGTAGATCAGAGGGATTACGCTGCAAGCTTGTGGAGGACTTTGGCTCGAACATTTGGCGCCCGAGCAGGGACCTGAGGATAAGGTTCATTCCGGCAGGAGCTCATTGTTGGAGCTCAACTCGTTTACCTGGAGGCTTGACATATTGGCGGTCGACTTGCGACCCGCATCAACGGCAGCTCCAGAGCCGAATTGTGAGTAGTGATTGCTTGGTGCAACCAGTGTTTCTTGCAGGGCATGCAGCTCCAATTCGGCGAATGTAAACTATTTAATAAATCACAGAAGTGTATGGTGATCAATTGGTGCATCGGCCTTAGTGTATGTGTATGTGAGTAGGGTCACACGTGTTTTCTAGGTTAGAACTGCAGTTTGCAAGTTTCTAATAGACACACACATACATACATACTTACGCGTATGTATTGTAGCGGCACATTGATAACTGACGTTGACTTGACTGTGTTTGTGTATTCTCTTTGCATGCTGGCCAAACGTGGCTTTAGGTAAAGGAAGAGAAGAAAAATAGCGGTTCTTTTCACGCGGTCTTGGAAAACCACGAAGGTTATCGCAAGGTTATTGGATAGAATCGTTTGCTCCAAATTTTTGTTGGAGATATCAATAGTAACCTCACATTTTGGAGGTCGGCTAACTTGCGCTATTTTAGTAGCAGATTATTTATATTTGAAAGGCTAGTTTGAGCGTTGATTCTTGCCTACAGGTAGCATAATGGCACCAAAAAGAAGCAAGGAAGGTGAGATGGCTACTGCGCGAGAAGGTGTATTGAATTCTTTTAATAGAAACAAAAGTTATGTCACAAAAAATCATGCTTCCATGACAGCTGCAGAGTTGGAAGCTCGCTTAAGTCTTATAGAGTCGAATTTCACACAATTTTGTACCATCCAAGCTAAAATTGAGCAAGATAGTGATGACCCTCATGAGCTTAACACTCGCTCTGAGGCAGAAGAATTATATTGTGAAATAAAGGCAAAGTTATTGAGTTGTATTGGGCATAAGGGTCGTCGGCAATCCGGTGCAGAAACGTTAAATAGCACCATGCTGCAGCGACCAACAAGGCTTCCCACAATAAAAATACCTCAGTTTTCAGGGAAGCTTACCGAGTGGACCAGTTGGTTCAACTCATTCACAACACTCATAGACTCGGATGGTGAATTGGATGAATTGTCGAAGATGATACATTTAAGAGCTTCGCTAAGTGCCGGTCCTCTAAGTACTATAGAGTGTCTCGAATTGTCTGGATGTAACTACAGGAAGGCCTTGCGGCTCCTGCAGGACCGCTACGACAATAAACCAATCATTTTGCAGGCTCATGTAAAAGAATTGTTCAATCTAAAACGCATTAAGCAAGCTGATTCAGAGTCACTCCGGAGTCTGGTAGACAGGGTTAACTCTCAATTAGTGGCACTAAAATCACTTAGTGATGAAGCGGAACTGCTCAATTTGTTTATTTTTCATTTAGTTCAAGGCAAACTTGATGACGACACAGTAGATAGGTGGGACACTGAATGGGATTGTCAAAAGATGCCATCATGGCCGTTATTATCCCAATTTCTAGTCCAAAGAGGCATCAACTTAGCCAATCGCGAGGTTCGACATACAAAAGGGACGCGAACCAACAGTAAGCCCGAGCCAAACAGGGCCAGTTTAGCTGCAACCTTTGGCAGCAACCACAACAATTCATGTTATTGTTGTTCTGGGACCCATTTATTAAAGGCGTGTCCAAAGTTTAAAAACCAGTACAGAGATACCAGGAAGCAAAGAAACATGGGTTATGTTTAATGTGCTTCAGTAAGAGGCATGCAACCAAGAGTTGCACTGGAGCACGTTGTGATCATTGCAACAAACCGCACAATAAATTGCTGCATATGGGAAATATTTCCAAGGAAATTCCACAGGGTAGCTCCAAAGAATCGACACTTCAAGTCAAAGATGAATCTGATTCAAGTTCATTGCACAGCACGTTACTAACTAGATCCTCAAACAATTTTCTTGCCACAGCGGTGGTGTTGATCAAGGATTGCAATGGAACTTATCATAGTTGCAGGTGTGTGTTGGATTCTGGGAGCCAACTAAACTTTGTGACGCATAGATTGGTGTCAAGGTTAAAATTAAAAATGCAAGATAGTTGCATACGTCTCAGTGGCATAGGAAATGCCACTTCCCATATTCTCGGCGAAGTACAAGCGACTTTCAAGTCCCGAGTCACGAGATTTGAAGCTTGTGCAGAATTTTGCGTGCTGCCAGAAATAACTCAGTACAGTCCAAGATCAAGCTTAAGCGCGACTTGGACACCTCCACATAGATTAAAACTGGCTGATCCTACATTTGATTCTGCAGAAAACATTGATATGCTAATTGGAGTTTCATTGTTCTTTAACCTAATGGCAGCAGGTCAAATCAGATCAGGAAAGGATCTGCCGATACTGCAAAAATCTGTATTAGGTTGGGTGGTGGTTGGCGAGTGCTCTCCTGCAGCCAGCATTTCGTTGCTAGTGCAGGAAAACTCGCAAAACATATCCACATCTAAGGCGTTACTTGAATCAGTTCAAAGATTTTGGAAATGTGAGGAAGCAGTGCAGCCAGAACGTAGTCTGACAGAGGAGGAAAAACAATGCGAAGCTAATTTCATTGAGAACGTTAGGCAGGATCCGTCAGGAAGATTTATGGTCAATCTTCCATTTAAAAATCCACAACCCGAGTTAGGGGACTCATACCAAATCGCTCTTACAAGATTTATAAATTTAGAGAAGAGACTGAACCGCAACAAGGTTCTAAAGGAGCAGTATACTCAGTTCTTAAAGGAGTACGGGGACTTAGGTCATTTGGAGACAGTTGAAGGCGCTCGGGCTAATGAGGTGCAATATTGCATGCCACATCATCCTGTCATTCGTCCAGAGAGTTTGACAACCAGCCTACGCGTGGTCTTCGACGCCTCATGCAAGACCAAGAACGGGGTTTCCTTAAATGAGACAATGCTGGTGGGAGCTACACTGCAGCCAGATTTGTTTGAAATTTTAGTAAGATTCCAATTTTACAGATATGCCCTAACGGCGGACATCTCTAAGATGTATCGGCAAATTTTGGTCGATGATTCGCAGTGCAATTTCCAATGCATTCTTTGGCGAAACAATAGTTGTGATCCGATACAAATTCTTCGGTTGAAGACCGTAACATATGGAACTGGTATCCAGGCAGCCAGCAAGGAGCCTTGGATACTTCAAAGTGAAGATGCTGCCAAAACTCTAGGGATCAGCTGGACTTGTAAGGAGGACACATTTCAGTTCTCGTTGCATAATAAGGTTTCCCCTATTATCACGAAAAGAGCAATATTGTCAGAGTTGGCACAATTATTCGACCCTTTAGGGGTATTAAGTCCCATAATAGTGTTGGGCAAAATTTTTATGCAGGAGTTATGGCTCCTAAAGTTACAGTGGAATGAGGAGCTTCCGCAACGTTATGCAACACAATGGCTCAAGTATCGAGAAGAGCTAAAATTGATAACGTTATGCGTCCTGCCCAGATCAGTGGTGAACAACGTAGCCGAAGTAGACTCTGTAGAGTTATTCGGGTTTTCCGATGCGTCAAATCGAGCATACGGCGGGGCAATTTATGCGCGCGTTATTAATAAGACAGGGAAAATTTTGGTTCACCTAGAAACAGCAAAATCGAAGGTAGCTCCTGTGCGAGCTACGTCTTTACCTCGTTTAGAGCTGCAAGGAGCGCTACTAATGACGAAGTTGATGCAAAGAGTTGTTAGCATGCATACATTTGAAGGTCATTTTACTGTCAAGTCAAGTTGAAGGTATTTTACTGATTCAACCATTGTGCTTAACTGGTTATCCTCTCATGCGAGTCGATGGACAACATTCGTTGCCAACCGTGTAGCCCAAATACAAGAATTGTCACAGATTAACGATTGGTTCAAGGTTTAATCTAAATCGAATCCTGCCGACATAGTTTCGAGGGGGTTGTACCCTAGAGAACTAAAGGATTCTTCATTATGGTGGCATGGGCCTGAGTTTTTAAGCAATTCAGTAGACGGTTGGCAGAAGTGTCGTTGGTCGGGAGTTACAGAAGAAACTCTTGAACAAAGAAAGGAAACTTTCACTCTCGCCGCAAGTCAACCAGAAAAAGTAGTGGATGAAGTTGGAAACCGCATGTTTGCCAACGATTTTCTTAAGTTGCAGCGCGTATTCAGTTATGTATACCGCTGGAGAAAAGTATGTTTAGGTCCAATTAAAAGGGGCGAACTAACAGTTGCAGAAATGTCTGGAGGCTTACGCTATATATTGTTTATAACTTGCAAATGCTTGCGTTGAAAGCAGAATTCAGTTGCCTACAGAGCAAAAAGATTATAAAATCTGCCAAGATCCATCGCTTAAACCCTTTCATTCAGGTAGTAGAGGGAATTCCGCAAATTAGAGTAGGTGGGCTTTTAACTAGGGCTGATGCTCCATTTGAGTTAAAACATCCCATACTATTAATTGGTAATCATGTAGTGGTAAATGCGCTAATGGATTACATTCACCGCAAGAATTTGCATGCTGGGGTGCACTCTCTATGTGCATTCGTGCGACAGGAATACTCGGTCATCAACTGCAAGAAGCTAGCTCAAAAATCGGTAAAGAGCTGCATCAAGTGTTTTGGTCTTCGGCCCATCCGGGCGAACCAGGCGATGGCGCCACTACCAGCGAGCCGCGTTAGAGGAAATTGCCATCCCTTTCAGAGGGCTGGAATGGACTTCGCGGGACCGTTGTGGATGCATTTTAATGTTCGAGGCAAACGTCCAGTCAAAGTATATCTGTGCGTCTTCGTGTGCTTTCTAACGAAGGCGTGTCATCTTGAGATCGTGTCGGATCTCAGCTCCAACGCCTTCATAGCCGCACTCAAACGGTTTTTTGGAAGACGTGGACTCAGCACGGATTTGTACTGCGACAACGGCACCAATTTTGTGGGTGCAGCGCGCGAACTGAATAGCCCTTTTGACCGCGCCTATCAACGTCCTATACTAGATGCCTGCAGCCAGCGTGGAGTCAATTTCCACTTCATCCCTCCGGGCTCGCCTCACTTTGGAGGCTTGTGGGAAAGCGCCGTGAAGGTTGCTAAGCAGCTTTTGGTAAAGTGCGTCAACAGCACGGCTCTCAACTACGAGGATTTGGCGACTGCTGTAGCTCAAGTGGAAGCTATCATGAATTCAAGGCCTTTGCATCCTCTCTCATCAGATGCAAACGACTTTGAAGCCTTGACACCCGGCCATTTCTTGGTTGGCCGTCCACTTAACGCTTTAGTGGAGCCATATGACGAAGAAGTGCTCAAACTTTCCATGACCAGTCACTGGAAACGGATTCTGGTGGTGCAAAACGCGTTTTGGAAACGTTGGTCGTCGGAATACCTCACGCTGCTTCAAGAACGTAGCAAATGGATAGTCGCTTCAAAGAACGTGAAATTGGGTACCCTCGCTTTAATCGCCGAAGACAATCTACCTCCCGGGCAATGGCTGCTTGGACGAGTCCAGGAGCTGCACGCGGGAACCGATGGCGCTGTCAGAGTGGTGACTCTGAAAACCAAAAATGGACTTCTTAAGAGAAACGTTCACAAGATTTGTCCTTTGCCGTTGGAGAAATGAAGCGAGCTGTTGGTTGGAAGCATGGCAAAACGAGTGCCTTCGTAAGGTAGTCTACTCGGCTGCCTTTGCTTTCGGGTTTACTAGCTCTTTTGCCAGTGCACGTTTGCTTGTCAAAGTGGAAGGTTGGTTACGGACGATTTTTTCTCGTTTTATTTTTCGCATTAACCCTAACGTGTTCAAAAAAAAGAAAAAAATGAACGGCGGGCTTATAAAGCCGTCAGACCAGTTTACTGCTACATTAAAACACTTAGAGTCTATATTTATAAATAATATTCACAATACTATTGAAATAACTAAAGACATAAAAAAAAAATTATTAATTGCTGCTAAACATGTACAAATTGATAATAATGTAAAACAATTTTATTTTAAAACTAGAATTTATTTTAGACTTAAATATTTAAACAAAAAATTAGCTATTAAGAATCAAAAACAACGTTTAGTTGGAAATTCAAAATTATTAAAAATAAAATTATAAACACAAAAATAACATCGTCTCAATTCATTATTGTAGGCTATTTTCCACCCCAACAGGCAACAAGGGGTTAATCAACTCACAGCAGTGCCTTTCAGTCGCACTCATGTACTATGTGCCATTTCACTCGCACTCATTGCAATCATACAAGAGCTAGTTTGGCAGCCGAGTAGACTACCTTATACACAAGCACTTATTTTGCCATGGTTGGAAGGAGCTTCCAAGGTCGGGAGCATGTTCTGGTTTTAACTGACCTTTGAATTTGTTTATTTTATTTGTGAACCAGTTCATCTGGTCAACCCTTTGAAATGTTAATTAACGAATCATTCGATATATTATGAAAACCCTGATAGCGATAGTGCTATCGATATAGTTGGGAGTGAATGTGCGCTCTCTAGGAAAGCGGACTTTAGCACTTGCCTTTGACTTTTTGCCTCGCAGTTTCTGGCGATGAATAAATTTATTTGATTTAATATATTGAATTTGATTAAACCTGGGTGTCACTAATTGGACACAAGAGGAAAACCTGTCGATCCAAGTCGAAGCAGAGCTGACATCGAAGGAGTAGATCAGAGGGATTACGCTGCAAGCTTGTGGAGGACTTTGGCTCGAACAGAAAGGGTATACTAAAGTCGTGCAAATGTATGTAACAGGCAGAAGGAAGCATCTCCGATATCATAAAGTATATATATTCTTCATCAGCATCAACAGTCGAGTCGATATAGCCATGTCCGTCTGTCCATCCGTCCGTTCGTCCGTCCGTCTGTATGAGCACCTAGATCTCAGAGACTAGAAGAGCTAGAGCAACAATATTTTAGATGTAAGCTAGTATTGTCTGTAGGCAGATCAAGTTTGTTTCAAATTTTGGCTACGCCCCCTCCCGCCCCCGCAAAAAAAATAATAAGATTGAATAATAAGATATCGAGCTCAGATTTTGCAGTGTAGTCTATGTGGCCAATATCTACAATCTCACAAATTTTCAAAAGGATCGGATAATAAATGGCCGAGTTAAAAAAATGTTGCATACTTATCCGAACCGCATGAGGTTATTAAACACTAATTAAACTGAGTAACGGGTATTTCGAAGTCGGGCAGGGCCGACTTTAACTTACGCTCTCGTTTTTTTTTATTTTCTGCGGTCCTGGGAACAGGCCTTTACTGCAAAAGGGGAACACGATGGGCGCACTCAAAGGTGGTTCTCTAAAAAGCGCACCTTTTCAAACCAGTATGGATGGTCTACTTCGTTGGCCCCCATAATTCTCTTTGTTGACTTCTATAAATAAGCTGTGTATTGACAGCGGTTAGTTTTTTAATTTAGCTTTAATTTCATCGATGTTCACGTATTTTTAGATAGAATCAGTTCAGAAACAATTTTTGCTTTTTGCCTTTCGTGGCCTAAATTGGGACCGTAACCTCCGTTTGCCATCGTACTCCAGAAGACTCTTGCTAATAGACCTTCCTTCGCTAGCTAACCATAGAACAGTCTTAGGTGTTCCTTTTCTTCACAAGTTAATTATTGGTGATGTAGATTCTTCTGAACTCTTACGTCGCCTTAACTTCTCTGTTCCTTCTAGGCCAACCAGAAACTTCTTTCCTTTAATCTTGTGTAGATGCACAACTGATTATGCCCAGCATAATCGATTTCGGGATTTATGTCAAGACTACAACGATCTTTATCACCTCCTCTCAACAGATCTCTCTCTCTTCTCCTTAAAAACGTCCCTTTACACCTATCTCCGTGAAAATCTCTGACCACTCCCAGCTGTGAATAGGGGCATAGCTTGCCGGACTGGCTAATAAATCTTCCCCCACCGGGTCAGAGATTTTTCGGTTATCCTTTTAGTTTTATTTTAATATATTTTTAATTTGTAATTTTCAATTTTTGTTCACTCTTCCTCTCTGTATTTGTAAGCCTTCATTTTCTTATTCTTTTTTTTTACCTCTTCACATCTCTTCAGGCCTGTTCCGGGCTTCATATAATTTATTAAACTTCAAATGAAATTAAAATCGAACGATTTTGTGTTCGCTGTTCTGGTATTCGAATTGCAATTTGACTGTTTCAGTTCCAACTTGTTTTTCTTTTAACAACTCGCTGAACTTAATCAGTTTGATGAAACAATCAAAATATAAACTCTGCAAAAATCAATAGTGCTTTAATAAAGCTGTCTCGCTTTATTTTAATAGCATTTTATTAAAAATACGAACTTACATCTGATTTCACATGCTCCAAGCAATGTGAATTCAAATCGAGTAATTGTATCAAATTATGAAAACCAGAACAGGTAGCCAAGTCGAAATAGAGAAAATTTAATGTAAGTGAAAAACTGAACAGGCCTGTATATTTGTTAAATGGTTAGCTCTAATATCGACTCTGACCACAACAGGCTGTGAATCGGGGCATAGCTGGAAGGAACGGCAAATAAAAATCCCCCACCGAGTCGGAATCGTTATTAGTTTATTTTGTAATTTTGTTGGGCTTTCTTTTTTATGCCTCCTTAGTAAATAATCCATTTTATAACGTGTTTACAAATTTGTTGACAGCCTTTGTTTGTCGACTATTAATAAATAAATAAATTTTAAAAAAGACAACTTCTGCTCATTATGAAGAAACGCGTTCCTCTTTTTTTACAGGTTGCTCTTGCAATCGTAGAGGAGAGACTCGTCCTCATAAATCTCAAGAAGTGGCATTTCCTCACTTTTTGCCCATTCAGAAATCTAGAAATATTATGTTAGCCAAAAAGCAGATTCAGCATCGGTTTTTTTTTACTAACACGTTTGGCTGCCATTTTCCCACATAAACGAAATGTGGGATAACAGAGTTCTCAATCACAAAGCATTGCAATAAATACAATCTCATTACATCAAAATTGTCATTGTTTAATTTCGATGTACGGTACGGAGACGCTGAGAATTTTCTCGGAGCCTATCTAATTACATAGCCCAGAGAATGCGCTGCAGAAAATTCACAGAGCACATTCTCAGAGCGGGTACGGAGACACCACAAATGCGCTCTGAGAATGAGGCCTGCCCACTCGCTTTTTCGCCAAACAGCTGATAAATTCTCGCAGGGGGTCATAGAAATTATGAAACAAGTTTGATAATTGTCAGAGGTACCTACGAGAAAAAAAATTGATGCAAAAATCACAAAATAAACAATACAAAAGGCATTATTAGAACTCTACGGAGGACTAACAAGTGGCGCTGATCAAAGCAGTCAAATCGCAACTCATTTAATGGGATTTGACTATCAAAAAACATTTCGATGCAATTTGCACCCTCCATAAATGCTCCTCCTCCTTCAGCGCCACCCAAAATGACCCCATAAAAACATCCATGGCATTCCCCAAAGCGTTTTCATTCATCAAAGAGTCTACCAGTTCACATTTTCACAAAATTATTAAATTTTCTTAAGCGCGCTTCGTTTTGTAAGCGAACAACAGCTGGCCAGTACAGGCCGTTTCAGATTCAGTGACATTTGGCTGATTTCTGGTCACTCTACAGCCTCTGAGGCCGCTCTGCAAATTATGAAACAATTCTCGCTGCGAGAAAATTCTCAGCGTCTCCGTACCTAGCATAATATTAACCCACTAGTTCCAAGACCGCCTATAGGCGGGCTAAGTTCAAAACACGCTTAATCGTTTTATTTATTTTGCTGAATCCCAAATATTTATATTGGCGGGCTTGCAGCTTGCGCTAGCACGAAAAGCAGCTGTGAAAGTCAGTTGAATGCAGAAGTTTGTGAATTACACAAAAAATAAATATTTTGTGCGGAGTGCGAAAAACAAAACATTAAAAAAAAATATTTATTATAAGCGTAGATGTAAAGTGAAATTATCTGTGTGTTGCTGAACGTTTTTTCTTAAACGAAAAGCGATTTTGCTGAAGAAGGAACATGCTTGTGAGCATTTTAGCTGAGTTCAAAGGCAGGGTTCGTAAAATGCACAAATGATATTTTTCAGTCATGATAATTAACATCAATGAAAAAAATGATTATTTTCACACGTGTAAATAACATTTTTTTTCACAAGAAAAAAATTATTTTTTTTATGAAACTAACACGAACATTTTTCTCACGCATGATTCTAGATTCAGCCTTCTGTAAAAAAAATGAGAGCAAATTTTTTTCACAAAATTTCTCACACGCGTGTAAAAAATTTTCACTGCATTGGTGTTGGTGTGTATATGAGAGTCGGCTGTGTGTCGTATTCTAGTGCGCGACTGCTGCTCATCCAGGCACACTGAGCTGACAAACGGGGGTGGAAAATTTTAAGACGCGAGTGCCTGTGCCTGAGGGCCATAAAAATTGCGATCGGCTGCGTTCTGACCAATCAATGAGCTGTATTTTGGAGATGTCTCTGCTAATATCCATTTTGCTTTTATCCCTTTTTTAAAAGGGTAAGCTCGTACTTGTTTTGATTCGCAGCCCATTGATGGTTGGCAGGTCATTGCAAAAAAGCGGATCTCGAATTTTATGACCCCCATATAAAAGGGACAGGCACTCTCGCCCGACTCCAAAATGGATATTAGCGGAGACCGCAGAAAAATGCAGTTCCTGACAGCTCATTGATTGGTCAGAACGTAGCCGATCGCAATTTTTATGGCCCTCAGGCACAGGCACTCGCGTCTTAAAATTTTCCACCCCCGTTTGTCAGCTCAGTGTGCCTGGCTGAGCAGCAGCCGCGCACTAGAATACGACACACAGCCGACTCTCATATACACACCAACACCAATGCAGTGAAAACAAGAAAGAAAGTCGGTCAAGCCCGACTATAACATACTCTGTACCAAGAAAATTGTCTTTTGATCATAACTCGAAAACCGTTCATCCGATCTTCTTCATTCCTTTGACGGATCGATAAGTTATCCTAATAACTAAATATGTCCAGAAGGAACAAGCCGTCTATCTTCAAAACTGTGGGAGATATGACGTTTTCTCTAAATTGCGGGGGCGGGAGGGGGCGTGGCTAAAATTGAAAATAAACTTGATCTGCCTGCAGACATAAGAAGCATATGTCCCATACATGTCAAACCTCTATCTCTTACCATCTCTGAGATCTGTGCGTTCATACGGACAGACAGACAGACGGACGGACAGACGGACATGGCTATATCGACTCGGCTGTTGATGCTGATCAAGAATATATATACTTTATGGGGTCGGAGATGCTTCCTTCTGGATGTTACATACTTTTGCACAAACTTATAATACTCTATGTACCTTCGGTACAGAGTATAAAAATATTCTGAAAATTTTTTACACGCGTGTGAGAAATTTTGTGAAAAAAATTTGCTCTAATTTTTTTTACAGAAGGCTGCTAAAATTTCTCACACGCGTGATAGAATCATGCGTGAGAAAAATGTTCGTGTTAGTTTCATGAAAAAAATATGTTTTTTCTTGTGAAAAAAAATGTTATTTACACGTGTGAAAATATAAAAATTTTTACACACTGTATTTTTTCTTTGTGTTAATTTTTCTCGTTTTAAAAATAATGTGTGTTAATTTACGAACTCTGTTCAAAGGTCACCCGCCTAGAGGCGGTCTTCGGACAGCTGGCGAAAAAAAATATTTCAAAGTAAGTTTCTAATGCGAACTTTTATATAAGAATAGTGTGAGTAAAAATCTCGTTTGTTTAGCCATGGAGCGTATCTGCGCTATCTGATGATGAAATCACAAAAGTTTTAGAAATGTTGGATTTTGATGGCGACACGGATAATGAAGAAGAAAATGAAGACGATTTAGATGAAGATCCTTGTGAGTATGACGGGATCGATATGGCGATGGATGAGGATATTGGCATGTCGGAATCAGCACTTCAGTCAGAGATTTGCTAAGATGGCAGTACGGCTTCAATGTTATCACCATCAACCTCGATCACTTCAATTACATCTCCGACAACCAAACGCTGTCCCCTGGCTAACATTTACCCAAAAAACACAACAAAGAATGAAGGCGAATTTGGAAATCGTTCCAGTGGACGTCATGCATCTGACCATGAGCCAACAAAAAACACCATAAATGATGCTGGCGCATTTGTAGGATCCGTTTTGGATATAAATCCGAAATCCAAGGCCTTCAAAAAGATATTATGGCGTCAAAAAAATCTGGTGCTAGATTAATCGGCTATCTCATTTTGTGATCCCGATCTGGAAGAACTTCAAAATCTCGACACACAATATAAATGCTTTGAATATTTTCTAGATGACGAAATCATTACGCACATCGTTCAGCAGACCAACATTTATGCCGCCCAAAAAAAAAAACATTGCGACTTCATTTACTATAAGGAATTTGGAGTTGCGTATATTTACAGTATACAAATCGCATATTTACACATTTGCTTGATGTTGCAATGGTGAATGCTTACATTTTGTTTCACAGAATAAACAACCCCGATCCCAATGACAAGCAATATCAACTGCCGAATTTCCGAGCAAATGTTGCAGAAGTGTTTTGTACGTTAAAAAACGTTACCAAAGGTCCTGGACGTCCATGCGCAGCTCCTCAAAAAAAAGGTCATGGAAAAAGACTTTTACCACCTGCAGACACTCGCTTTGATGGAGTCGATCATTTTCCACAATATTTGGGTCGAAATGGAGGGAAAAAGAGTTGTAAAAATCCGGGAAGCGCATCTGAAACGCAAGTTATGTGCCGGAAATGCAAAATAAATCTTTGTTTCTCCCAGCAAAAAGATTGCTTCTCAAATTTCCATCATATCACTTCTCTTTATGTTGAAACTATTTTTTTGAGTCTAAGAGTTATTTTTCAAGAATAAATAAGCTTATTACCCCCGTTTTAAAACGTTTCCGCATTAATATTCTATTTTTTGCTTGTTAATAAACAAAAAAACTAAAATATCAAATTGTTGTGCATTGGTAATTTTTTTGGCTCTGCTTCCCAAGACCGCCTGTAGGCGGGGTAAGTATTTGACCCCAAATGACCCTTTTCTCTAAGAATACAAAATTTTTCCAGAACAAACATTCTCTTTCGAAGCGAAAGCAATGCAAAACATAATTTTTGGAAAAAAAAAATTTGGGAACTAGAGGGTTAAATTGATTTAAGCAGGCCATCCACACACGAATTTGTTTGGGTCGACGAAATGTTCGTCGTTAGTGGAGGTGTTCGTGTCGGATTTTAGTGTTCGATGATTTGTTCGAAATGAATTAAATGTTTCTATTTTACGTGTGTTCGCCCGAACATGTTCGTCAGTGGATGGCAGTTATTGCTCGAACATCACTTGTCCAAAAAATTTTGTAGAGTAAGCACGTACAAAAATGAACAAGCAATTTTTAATAGAATTTATTGAATACCTCCAAAATGAGCCAGCACTATGGCAAAATAAAAGTGAGGAGTATTAAAACTAGCATTTGCGCAATAGATCGTGGGACAACCTACATGAGAAGTACCAAGTATTCGAAGAAGAAGCTAATATGGAAATGGTGAAGAAAAAAGTAAATTCCCTGCGCGCTTCTTACAGTTTTTAAAAACAATCTATTATTTATTTGACACCAAAGTACATATAAAGAAGTTAATACATATCTATATTAAAAGCTATCATTTTGCCAAGACACTGCTCCAATTGTAATGAAATATTCGCAAAACCTTTTGCGAATATCTTTTGCAGCCTCGGTAGAATTACCTCTCAATGGCTCTAAATCGTCCAGATGCAGTTCAGAATGCGAAGCTCCTCCAGCTATATTGTCGAAATCTGCAGAACCTCGTAAATATACTGCGGATTTTTTTTTTGACAAAAAATTGTGTAGATAACAACAACATAAAACTCTAATGGAAGCCTTCTCTGGCTGCAAAGATATAGTGGTCAAAAGGACCCTAAATCTGTTGGTTAAAATGCCAAAAGCGTTTTCTACCACTCGACGAGCTCTGACAGGCGATAATTAAATATAAGTTCATGTTTAGTCAACTTTTGACGACTGTACGGCTTCATTAAATTTGATGATAGGGGAAAGGCGTCGTCCCCTACCAGCACATAGGGTAGTTCATAGGAAGTCTTTCCAATTATCTGGGGTTTTGGTATGTGTAAGGATTGCTCGTCGTAACGTCTTTTATATTCAGACTGTGCAAATACTCCTGAATCAGATGCCCGTCCGTTAGCTCCAACTTCCACACACATAAATTCATAATTTGCGTTCACTATCGCTAACAAAACTATACTAAAAGTCTTATAATTATAATAAAATGATCCAGATGTATTGGGCTTCTTGATGTGCACGTGTTTTCCGTCAATTGCGCCCATACAGTTAACGAAATTCCATTGGTGTTCAAGCTCGAATGCAATGTCTTTCCATTCCTCCTCATGTGTGGGCATCTGAAACAATAAATATATATTTAACAAATATGTTTTTTTTCAGCCAAAGACTAAAAAGCGTAAATCTGATGAGAGCCATGAGTTCCTGCGAAAAGCTGTGCAGCATTTGGAGAATGCCAATAACAAAAACCCAAGAGACGATGCAGATGTTTTCGCTGAAGGATGGGCTGTGATCTTCAGGCAACTAACGAGGGAACAACAAATTTTTGCAAAAAGAGGAATAGACGACATCCTTATGAACGGCCAACTGGGGATGCTGGCCTACAGCAGTGTGGCGGTATACCAGCCACCTGTGCAGGCAAATCACATTTAACGAGTCTACCGGACCAGCACACCACTCCTACACTCAGAGAAAAAATAGAGAATTTCATACTTGGATCAAGAATTTTCGAGATCAATAGTTCGATAAGAGCGAAAATTCTCGATCTAAGAGCGAAATTCTTGATCCAAGTATGAATTTTTGATCCCGGTTTTCTTGATCCAAGAGCTTCAATACTTGATCTAAGAACGAAACATTCTCAAATCAAGTGCCAAACGAACTCAAATCCAAGGTTATTCAATCTTGAATCAAGAGCATACAGGATTGACCAAATTATAGAATGTTCTTCCGATTATCAAGAGCTCATCAGATTCAAGAGTAAGATCGTTTACTCTTTAATCAAGAGCTTCATTAATTCCAATCATACAACAATTTAACAGCAGTTGTTTTTTCCATTTTGTTTAAATTTATTTCATGGAAAACTAATTGTAAAGCCAATTAACAAGTTTTAGCCGGCTCGAGGAATACATAACACCTCAAAGGAGTAGCAGTCTTTGCCTGTCAACTGGCAGTCGCACAGCCGTCGCTCCATGCCAGCAATGCCATAATCGGTTGGGAATTCCAAAGCAACATGAGTGCGAAAATCGATTGCACTCTCCGCTCGATAGCTTCCCCACACACCCCTCTTCCATAAAAAATTCAAACTGAGAGAGCAAGTTCAACGCTGTGTGCTCTCAAATGTGCTTGCTCTCCTCTCTGTGTTTTTACCTCAGTCCCATCGCCTAAATACATCATACTGAGAACGAATTTAGCTCGATTTCAAGAGCGAAATTCTTGAAAATTCAAGAACGAATAAATATTTTTTTAAGAGCGTTCGCTCTCAACTTATTCGTTCTACTTTTTTCTGGGTGTAAGCGACACAAACACTTCTTCTACCCTGCTGTAGATAGAAATGCACCACTATTCATAACTTATTGGAAACCTGAATCCCATTATTTAACGCCCTATTTTGAATATTAAAATCAATTTAAACTTTGTGGTAGAATGAACAAATGTATAAGTCACTAATTGTTCTTTTTTTCACGTCTGTCCTGTTTCGCTGTTAGCTTAAGAGTGATCTCGCTGCTCGCAGGCAGCTGCTAACAACCCTCAACTTCTCGTGAGAGACTTACAGTTATGTGAGAGACTTACAGTTATGCGAGAGCATATTTGATAAGTAAGAGTGGGACGGAAATATAATATAACAGGGTTCGTAAATTAACACACATTATTTTTAACACGAGAAAAATTAACACAATGAAAAAATACAGTGTGTAAAAAATTTTTTATTTTCACACGTGTAAATAACATTTTTTTTCAGAAGAAAAAAATTATTTTTTTCATGAAACTAACACGAACATTTTTCACACGCATGATTCTAACACGCGTGTGAGAAATTTTTGCAGCCTTCTGTAAAAAAAAATGCGAGCAAATTTTTTTTTTCACAAAATTTCTCACACGAGTGTAAATAATTTTCAGAATATTTTTTACACTGCATTGGTGTTGGTGTGTATATGAGAGTCGGCTGTGTGTCGTATTCTCGGGCGCGGCTGCGGCGGCGGCTGCGGCTCGGCCAGGCACAGTGAGCTGACAAACGGGGGTGGAAAATTTTAAGACGCGTGTGCCTGTGCCTGTGCCTGAGGGCCATAAAAATTGCGATCGGCTGCGTTCTGACCAATCAATGAGCTGTCATCTTTCTGCGGTCTCCGCGAATATCCATTTTTAGGCACAGTTTACGACTTTTTACTTTATCAGCAATGGAGTCGCGCGAGAGTGCCTGTCCCTTTTATATGGGGGTCATAAAAATTCGAGATCCGCTGTATTTGCAATGACCTGCCAACCATCAATGGGCTGCGAATCAAAATAGGTACGAGCTTACCCTTTTAAAAAAGGGATAAATGCTTTTGCCATAGGTACGTGTGCGTGTTTCGGGAGGGGTATTTTCCATTGACCTAGTAAGTAATTTTGAAGTCAAGTTCACGATACCTGCTCTACATCCGAAGGTGTAATCATGACATCACAATGCGCTCAGAATTTAGTTTTAAAACATCTTGCAAAGTGTTCGTATGCTTTACAGTTTTGAATTAAAAGTGATATTAATAATGGGAAGGACAAGAAAGTTCAACACTGAAGCTATGGTAGAGCCAACGGAAGACGACAACATCGTGTCTTGCCTAGTCTGCAAGAAACGTCTCTCCAAGTCATCGGGAAATATAAGGCGGCATTACAAAATAGTACACGACAAGGAACCTCAAGAAGTGGACGGAATCCAGATGCAACCTGCCCCAAAGAGAGCCAAAACATCGGTCTGCCTTAACTTGTCACAAAACGAATATTTGAAGACAATAGCCTATTTGGTGTCAGTGGTCTCTATGCCCTTTAGGATATTTGACAATGATCGGTTTCAGGAACTCTTGCAACCTTGGACAAATGGATATTCTCGTAAATTTAATTCCAGAAATATTGTAACGCATCTACAGGAAACCGCGGGGAAAGTCTGCAGCGCCATTGCTGCCAAGGTGACTGGTAGAATGGTATGCCTTAAGATGGATGTAGCATCGCGCAATGACCGCAGCATAATGGGATTAAATATACAGTTTATGGAAGATTTCAAAATCGAAGTCTACACTATAGGAATGGTGCAGCTCATTGGACGACATACAGCCCAAAACCTGAAGTTGGAGGTTCTTCAGTGCTTGAGTAAGTTCAATATTAATATTGAACAAATTTACTCAATGACAACGGACAATGGCGCCAATGTTGTAAAAACATCAAAACTTCTACAGGAATATGAAGATGTTGGAATGCTGCCTGATGAAGAAACCGACAACTTTGAGGAAATTGACGAACACATTAGGTCTTCGTTGAGTGTTGTTCATTGCGCTGCACATACACTTCAACTGGCATCTTGGGATGTGATTAGGACTATTGATGCGGAACTGGAAGACTGCCGGAAACATGTCAAAAAACTACGTACGGAACTGCGCAGACAGAATGAGACATTGCCCGTGCTTGATAACAACACTCGATGGAGCTCTTCATTCAAAATGATGGAGTCTCTAAAATCATTAAAGAGTAAGGCACAACATCTTATTCCATCTTCTATCAACTGGTCCTTCGTTGAAGAGTTTTGTTTCTCTTTTCAGCCTATCGCAGACTGCACAACAATGCTTCAAACAGAAGATATGGTGATGGGTGATTTTTACCGCGAATGGCTGCTTTGCGAAGCCCAGCTTTTCCACTTAGGTCAAGAGTATCCACTGGCTAAGAAATTACATTCGGCCCTGGATTCACGAAGGGCCAGTCTTATGGAAAATTATGCTTTTCTTGCTGCTATATATCTGGACCCTCGATTCACCTTTAAAGGCTCATCCATATTAAGCGAGGAAAAAAAACAAATTGCTACGGTATGTGTTAAAGCGTTTATAATTTCATTGTTTATAAGTACTGATCAGTCATCATATTTCAGAAAAAATTGCTTTCCATATATGACTACATAAAACACATTGAAGGTATTAAGACATTGAGTGAAGAAGCCCCAAGCACTTCGGCCAGAAGCAGATATAGTCTTCTGAAAAATGATTTTATGCTATGTGCGCCACTTGATATGAACTCAGTGGAAAGCAAAATTAACAATTTGCAGTACGGCGATAGACTGGACATAGAGGAAAATATAACTCTGTACTGGAAGTCGCTTAAATATAGAGAGCCAATGTTGGGGAAAATAGCAGAAATCGCACTGGCTGTGCCAACTCAAGTGTCCGTGGAGCGAGCATTTAGTGCACTGCCTTATGTATTTACAAGGCTGCGAACTAGATTAAATCCAGATACTTTAGAAAATATTTTAATTGTTAAACTAAATGAAAATGTATTAAACTGTATTAACTACGAATAAAACAAATACAAACAACTGGAGAAAATTATTCAATATAATCTGAGTATATCAGATTTTGATAAAGTTAGCTGGAAATAATAGAAATAGAAAATTTGCTAGGGCAATGGAATACACATACATCAATCCAATGAAAAATACGCACACGTACCTATGGCAAAAGCATTTATCCCTTTTTTAAAAGGGTAAGCTCGTACCTATTTTGATTCGCAGCCCATTGATGGTTGGCAGGTCATTGCAAATACAGCGGATCTCGAATTTTTATGACCCCCATATAAAAGGGACAGGCACTCTCGCGCGACTCCATTGCTGATAAAGTAAAAAGTCGTAAACTGTGCCTAAAAATGGATATTCGCGGAGACCGCAGAAAGATGACAGCTCATTGATTGGTCAGAACGCAGCCGATCGCAATTTTTATGGCCCTCAGGCACAGGCACAGGCACACGCGTCTTAAAATTTTCCACCCCCGTTTGTCAGCTCAGTGTGCCTGGCCGAGCCGCAGCCGCCGCCGCAGCCGCGCCCGAGAATACGACACACAGCCGACTCTCATATACACACCAACACCAATGCAGTGTAAAAAATATTCTGAAAATTATTTACACGCGTGTGAGAAATTTTGTGAAAAAAATTTGCTCGCATTTTTTTTTACAGAAGGCTGCAAAAATTTCTCACACGCGTGTTAGAATCATGCGTGTGAAAAATGTTCGTGTTAGTTTCATGAAAAAAATAATTTTTTTCTTCTGAAAAAAAATGTTATTTACACGTGTGAAAATAAAAATTATTTTCATTGATGTTAATTATCATGACTGAAAAATATCATTTGTGCATTTTACGAACCCTGTAATATAATGAACAAGAATAGAGAGCAGCCTAGGACAAGTATATGTGTATAAGTGTATGTTAGTGAAGGCCTGCTACAACTCGGCCGTCTTGATTTGAGAGCTCCCGATCTCTGCTCATTAAAAAAAAAATTTACAATATATCTTAGTCTATTATAAAATTTTGCACATTAAATTAACATTCACATCATTTACATTTAGCTCTTTTTAATCCAGTGTCTTAAGTTTTGTGAACTCCAAACGCCCTGATAAGGATTTCGTGATAGCTGAAAACCTTCTACATCCTTCAACAAATATCTGTCATTCTTTAAAACTTTTGCTATCATATATGCACAGAAAAAAAAGATCACGATATTTAGTATCAATCTTGTATTTTTCAGCATCGAATCGGCCTTCATCTGAAGAATACCCAGTTGATATGATCGAAAATATCACTCGTACATTTCGAACATATCAATGTGAAATGTTTCAGATCAACAATCTGATATTTGTTAATATCCCTGATATATTTTTATAGTATCAATGCAGTATTATAATATCAAAGGGGTATTAATGTATTACCAATGGTGTATTTAATAATATCAAAGCTATATTTTTGTCAAAGATGTTTTTGAATAATAATTAGTGACTTTAGTTGGCTCGGGGTCCCGAAAAGTTGCGTTTGTTCACAACTGTAATCAACTTATGCATTTATATACACCAAAAAGAGCTGGTTGCCTACACAGTACTGTTTCATGAATCTCCCGATTCAACATTTAGTAGGCTTTTCGCTAATGGCTGTCGCTGTTTAAATGTCTCTCCATGCGCTCACCGCTTTAAGCAGTTGGGAATTGCAATCAGCAATGAAAGCAAAAACAGACAAATCGGAAGAGTATTCGCTGTCTCGCTAGCTGCGGCAGAGACATGAACATTGTTTTTGCTTTGTTCGAGTTGGACTATAGCTCTCTCTCTTTGTTTTAAGAAACTCTGTTTGTCTCTTTCTGCCCTCAGATTTTCGATGTCTACTTTGATCTAAAATCACGTCACTCGGGTATTTTTCATATCACTGTGAGATATTCGCTTATTAATATAATATTTTTAGTATCAATGTAATACTTTAGCATCATATTGATATCAAATAGTAACTCTTGGATATTTAAAAATTGATATTTTTGAAATTATATTGGAAGATCAACTCGATATTTGATCTTATTTGTT
Organism: Lordiphosa fenestrarum; assembly: GCA_035044985.1. Lineage (NCBI taxonomy): Eukaryota > Metazoa > Arthropoda > Insecta > Diptera > Drosophilidae > Lordiphosa > Lordiphosa fenestrarum. Next base: position 85,541 of record JAWNNO010006481.1, on the reverse strand, counting down.
TCTGTCTGGGCCTTTATTCTTCGGTATTAACTTCCTCGATATACCAGCTGTACTATCAAAGTTTTTCACCATCACGTAATCACCTGCCTTATATTCTGTCGCTGCCTTTCTTTTATTGTCATAATATTTTCCATTCTTCTTTTGAGCTTCTGTCTGATTTTGTTCTCCATCCCTTCGTATTTCCTCTAAATCTCGATCCAAAACTGTATCTGCCTGAATCATCTTCTAACTTTTCTTTAAGCTCATCACTAATGGCACTCTTTTGCGTTAATCCAAATAACATCTCACTTGGACACTTCCTAATACTACGATGTTGTGTATTGTTAAGTGAATATTCAACTTTCCCAATTACTAAATCCCAATGCATCGCGTTTTCAGTTTCTGTGAGCTTTGCTATCATCGGCCCCAAACTCCTATTTATTCTCTCCACCTGACCATTAGCCTGAGGCGAACCTGTAGCTATTTTTATATGCTTTACGTTAACCTTTTTCATGAATTCTTCAAAATCTCCTGATGTAAAACAACTTCCGCGGTCTGACACTATACACTTTGGTATACAATATGCTCTAAAATAATCCCTCAAAGCATTTATAACTTCTTTTGTGTTCGTTGTTTTGGTCGTATATAATCTCACATATTTCGCAAAATTCATCAACTATTGCCAGTGTATGCTTATTCGCCCTTTCTTTATCTACCGGACCATAATGGTCAATATGAACTATATCAAACGGTTTGTTTCCTTTTGGAATGCTGTGTAAATATCCATCTGATTTTCCTGCCTTGGGCGAAAAAGCAATACATTTTAAACAGGTTTCTATATGCCTCATTACTTCATCCTTAATATTCGCAAACCAATAAGTTTTCCCAATTGCACTTAACATTTTATATCTTCCCACATGTCCGATCTCGTCATGATACTTATATAAAATGTGATCCTCCATCTCATTTGGCACATAAAACAACAATCTCCCATCATTAGTTTTCCGTTAGACCACACCGTTTCTCATTTCAAATAACTTGTGCTCTTCTTTTTCTAACAGTTTCCTAATTTCTTTAATCTTCTCATCTTTGCCTTGACAAATGACCAAATTTTCTTCAAACGTATTGGCTTCTGTTATCAATATGATTGTGCATCTACTTAATGCATCCACATGCTGCATTTGCTTTCCAGCCCTATGTATCATTCATATCATTCATAATCGTAATCTTGTAGCTCTAACGCCCACCTGGCAATTCTGGGGTTAAGCTCTATTTTATTCAACGTTAATGTCAAAGAGTTTCAATCCGTAACAATTTTAAATCACTTTCCCTGTAAATATATTCTAAACCTTCGCAATGCATATATAATCGCCAAAGTTTCCAGCTCAAAGCTGTGGTACTTTGCTTCAGTTTCCGTTGTAAGACGCGAAAAATAGAAAATTGGATGCAGCTTTTTATCTTCTTTTTTCTGCAGTAATACTGCTCCAAATCCTAATGCGCTGGCATCACAATGCAATTCGATTTCATCTTTGTAATCATAAATTGACAACACCGGCGATTGCAACCACTTCTCTTTCAACATTTCAAAGCAATCCAATTCCTCTTTATTAAATTTAAACTCTTTATCCTTCTTAAGAAGGTCATATAGTGGTTTCGCTAAAGTGGAAAAATCTTTTATGAATCTGCGAAAATATGAGCATAATCCGAGAAAACTCTGTACCGCTTGCGTTTTGTCTGGTATCGGAATGTTTTTTACTGCATCTTAACCTTTATCATCTGCTCTAATGCCTTCGCTTGAGATCAGAAACCCTAAACACTTCACATTCGATTGCAAAAATTCCCATTTTTAGATTTTCAACTCCAACTTGTTCTCTACAAGCCTTTTAAATACTTCCATTAACGTTTCCAAATGTTCTTCCATATCCTTACTCGCAATCATAATATCATCCATACATACAATGACTATGTTTTCCTTGATCATGTCTGCAAAAATACTATTGACAAACCTCTGAGACACACCCACTTCTGATTTTGTGGTAGAATGAAAGAATGTATAAGCCACTAATTGTTCTTTATTCACGTCTGTCCTGTTTCGCTGTTTGCTTAAGAGTGATCTCGCTGCTCGCAGGCAGCTGCTAACAACCCTCAACTTCTCGTGAGAGACTTACAGTTATGTGAGAGACTTACAGTTATGCGAGAGCATATTTGATAAGTAAGAGTGAGACGGAAATATAATATAATGAACAAGAATAGAGAGCAGCCTAGGACAAGTATATGTGTATAAGTGTATGTAAGTGTAGGCCTGCTACAACTTATATTTACCTTAATAAATGGCTTGAGCCCATTAATTATGCAACGACATGTTTCAAAGATGATGCGGCCAAGACTCTGGGGAGAAATGCCAGTTAAAAGTTTCAGGTCTTCAAAACTTCCTGTGGCCAAAAAGCGTAAGATAGCTGAAAGCCTTTCATTTGGCGTTATCGCAGCTCTCACTATGGTGTCCTTTCGCTGAATTTCGGGAGCTACTAAACTTAATAACTCTTTATAAGTTTCGCCATCCATTCGAAGAAAATTCTTCAAGTCTCTCTCTCTTCTCTTCTCTTCTCTCTCTCTCGCTTGGCTTACCACTCTTTTATCCACATACTATGCTTTCTTTTCTGCTCTTTTTATACCCTTGCAGAGGGTATATTGAAATTGTCCAGATGCTTGTAACGCATAGAAGGAAGCATTTCCGACCACATAAAGTATATTCTTGATCAGCATGTCCGTCTGTTAATATGCTATCTCCTCCGTCAGTTTTAAAGCTATCGCCACCAAACTTTGCACGTCTTCTGGTCCAAATACGCTGCACATTTGTCGAAACCAACCGGATCGGATGACTATAACATATAGCTGCCATAGGAACGATCGGTCGAAAAACTAGTTCTAGTGAGAAAAACACTTTTGTTTTTTATGCAATCGTCTCCAAACTCAGTATTTACTAGTTCTTAATGCTTCTCCATAATTCTGACTAATTTGGTCGAAATCGGACATCTATAAAGTATAGCTGTCATACAAAAGTAGAGACAGAAAAGTAGTCTTATTGGGAAAAACTTGTTTGTTATCAGTGGACATGTCCTTCAAATTAGTTAAAAACGAGAGCGTAAGTTAAAGTCAGCCCTGCCCGACTTCGAAATACCCGGCCATTTATTATCCGATCCTTTTGAAAATTTGTGAGATTGTAGATATTGGCCACATAGACTACCCTGCAAAATCTGAGCTCGATATCTTAAATATTAGATATGTGGGAGTTATTCAATATTTTTTATTGCGGGGGCGGGAGGGGGCGTGGCCAAAATTTGAAACAAACTTGATCTGCCTACAGACAATACTAGGTAGGTAGGTAGTTCCGGCTGACCCCAGATGGGGTCACACATAGACCTTAGGGTCCTTAATGAGGCCGGGTGATTATTTGGGTACGTTTGTCTTAGAAGTCCAGGAGGATTCTTGTCGTTTTGGCAAATGCCAATAACTGTTTTGGGGGTCTCTTGGCCGCTTCCTCCAAAGAAGAGAACCGTGGGGTGTGCAGAATTTGTAATCTTGTCGTGGCAATTGCTGGGCAGCTGCAAATTAGATGTTCTAGAGTTTCTGCGACTCCAGGTTCCATACATTTCCTGCAGGTGTCCTCTGTTGTTATGCCTAGCTTTATCGCATGAGCGGCTGCTAGGCAGTGTCCCGTTAGTATGCCAATGAGCAGTCTACAGTCTCTTCTCTGGAGCTGTAGCAGATAGTGCGTAAGTTGTTTGTCTCTTGTCTTGCACATAATTTTAGAGATTCTGCATCCGCTGGTGTTTTCCCACCTTACCTCCGCTTCTTTCTCTGCTATCTCTTCCATCTTGCTATGAAGCGTCTGTATGGAGATAGGTATGTTTAGTGTTTCTTCTTGGCCGAGTACGACTCCAGCTTTTGCAAGACTGTCTGCCATCTCGTTTCCGTCGATGCCCCGATGGCTGGGAATTCAGTAGATTTGCACCTTTCTGGAGATGCTGAGGGAATCTAGCGCTTCCCTGCTCGCCAGGACATTTCTGGAGTTGATGGAGTGTCCTTGCATTGCCTTGATTGCCGCTTGGCTGTCCACGTAGATATTTATTTGGTTGTATGGAGCGTGAATTTCCGCCAACTCCGCTGCTTTCCTTATTGCGAAGACTTCCGCCTGGAATATGGTGCAGTGGTTTGGCAGTTTGTATGAGAGCTTTATTTCTGGCTCTGCACAGTATACGGCGGCTCCGACTCCTAGGTCCATCTTTGAGCCGTCTGTAAAGAGGTGCGTTGCTTCTTGGGCCAGTCCTGTACGCCAGTCTTCTGGTCCTAATAGTGCAGATGTGCATATTGGGTTGATCTTTGGGATAATGTAGTCCGTGCTACTATTGATCTCTCTACCAACTATGCTGTGTCCATAGCTTTGTAGCGCCATGGTGCCTGTCGCACATAGACGTTGGGCGGTCTTTTGTGCCAGAAGGCGTGCTTGGATGTCCAGAGGGTTGACACCTAAGATGTGTTCTAATGCTTTGGTTGGAGTGGACCTCAGCGCCCCCGTAATACAGACCAGTGCCTGTCGCTGGGTCTTCTCCATCAGCTTTAGGTATGTGGTTTTCTCAGTGGCCTGCCACCATACCAGTATGCCGTGTAGCAGGATCGGTCGTATTACTGAAATGAAAAGCCAGTGCATCAGACTTGGTGATAGGCCCCAAGTGCTACTCAGCATCTTCTGGGATGCATATAGTGCGTTGGTCGCCTTCTTCACTCTTTCTTCCACATTCGCCTTCCATGACAGTTTACTATCGATTACTGCTCCAAGGTACTTGACGTTATTCTTTGGTGTTAGTGTTATTCCATTTATCTTTGGTGGAATCCATGGCGGTACCTTGTATCTCTTGGTAAAGAGAATGAGGTCCGTCTTCTCCGCATTAATACTAAGTCCGGCTTCTGTGGCCCATTTTAGTATCTCTTTGAGTGTAGAGTCCATGATTGAGCTGAGAGTCGATGGACATTTTCCGATGATAATTATGCATATGTCGTCGGCATATGCAGTTATCTTGAGTTGTGGTACCCCACTCGGCTTGTACTCTTCTGCAGCTCAGCAGGTTGTATATCCACGAGTTCAAAGCCATATGAATTGATACAGCTCTTAGGCTGCGTATTATCGCCTCCGTGGAGACGTTGTTGAATGCACCAGATATGTCAAGGAATGCTCCCAAGGCATACTCTTTATGGTACATTGCTTTCTCGATGGTGGCTACTAGGGAGTGTAGCGCTGTTTCCACCGATTTCAGACAATACTAACTTACGTGTAAAATTGGGTTGCTCTAGCTCTTCTAGTCTCTGAGATCTAGGTGTTCATACAGACGGACGGACGGACGGACGGACGGACAGACGCACATGGCTATATCGACTCGGCTGTTGATGCTGATGAAGAATATATATACTTTATGATATCGGAGATGCTTCCTTCTGCCTGTTACATACATTTGCACGACTTTAATATACCCTTTTTACTCTACGAGTAACGGGTATCTATCGATGTGGCAACGCCACACATCGAGCTTATCAGTCGTTCCGTTCGGTTGTGTTTCTCTTAGCTCCGCTTATAATTATCTTAGAGCTTATATTAAAAGTTTCTTGTGTTTTTTACTCATTAAAGTCAACACTACTGTGGACTTGTGGCTAATCTATTATAGAGAGAGTGTGCGCGATCAATAAATTAGAGGGGAACGGGAGTTAATTAGCCGGTGAAGGCTGTTGGCCTTAAGCTTTATTTGAAGTTTTTTCGAGTCTATGTGTTTGCGCCATGTGAGTCTTCTATAGAGGTGTAAACCTAGGTATACAACATCGTTTGCGGTAATTGGACATCGTGATCTGCTTAATATTGCCGTATCATCCGCAAAAGTACTTATTGTAAGTCGAGAGTCTGTTGGTATTTCGGCAGTGTACAGTACGTATAGGAAAGGACCAAGAATGCTGCCCTGCGGCACTCCTATGGTGAACTCCAATATCAAGAATGGTTGCACTGTTGATCCAGCAGAGTAATATTTGTTGGTGATCCTGTTTAGCTGCCGCTGGTAGTCGTTAAGGGCGCGCGCACACATGCGGCTGAAAGATGAGCTGACGGCTGAGCACGATTTTTTATCGCGTCAGCAAGCCGAAATAATCAAACATGCTTGATTGATTCCGCTAAGCTGAGCTTACAACTGAAGTTTAATTTCAATGCTTGTTGTGCAAACTTGCATGCTCAGGGAGTGATTATTTGCCAAGATCAGCCTTAAGTTCTGCCGTCAGTTCATCTTTCAGCCGCATGTGTGCGCGCGCCCTAAGTGTTTTTAGTCTCAGCACAAAGCTTTCCTGGCTGTCTGCAATTGTAGCTTTTTTGTTGCGTTTTCCATATTTATCCTTGAATCGGACGGCAGACGGCAATACGGCATTCAATAAGGTGGCTACCAAATAGTCTTGTGCATCTGTTAGACAAATTATAAAAATTAGACCAAGGTAAAATATTGTATAAAAATAAGGTTTTGCTACCATTATTTGTGCATGTTTTTGCAGCAGCGAGAAAAGCTGCTTGCATGATTCATTCGAAATATGTTTTTTATAATAGCTGATGATTTTATTTTTAAATGTTTCCCATTTAGAGAGCATTAGCAATTGTTTCTCAGGATACATTAACTAAAAGTCAATTTCAATCTGTATATATATTAGAAAGAAACAAAATAACGAATTTAATTGCATCGTCAATCTAGAAGGAACAAATACGGAAGTGTCTTAGAAATCTGCGGAGATTTTCGTATAAACGGTCTCATTTCGAACTAAAACTTGTTACACTTATTTGTGAAGTGTATTAATAATGCTGGCTTCATGGTTAGATAAAAAAAGATTCTTGCGACCAGCTTCTCAATACCAAGTAGATTTTATGCGTACGGGTTTCCTTCCTTATAATCAAGTAGCCGATATTATGTTTGTCACTTTACATATAAAGCCTCCAAGTTTAGTTCAAAATCTAATCGCTTGTACGAAAATCTCAAAAAAATTAATTTATTTTAAGAAATCTTACCAAATCGGTTGCTTGAGCATGTGAAAATTTTGTCCTTACCAAGAAAAATTCCTGGGTATCAATACGCTTTAAGTCTTTTTGCCGCAACTGGAAAGTCCTCTTCCACTTCTCGCAAACATCATCCCAATCGGTGCAGTCTCGATTCAATGACAGCTTATATGCTGCGGAAACTAGGCACCTTTCCCGATACCGTTGTGCATCACGTATGTAAGACGCTAAAGCCATCCAATTTTCCCCGTTAAGAATACGGGCAATGTCTTCCTCTGCAATTGATTTACGGTGGAAGTACAGGAATCGTATATCTTTTAAAATAGGGCTACTTCCTAGAAAATGCCTTATGTCTTCTTTTTCGCGCATGTTACATATGCCGCATATTTCTCCGAGACCAGTAATTCAGGTTTAATGTTTCCGTCCTGGCCTTAAATATGTTTCCTATGTTGTAGACGCCAAGAGTGTCCACAAAGTAGTTGGTAAGTGCCAGGTTATGGGACAAGTTCTTGTAGGTTAGCCTTCCAACAGATTGACCAGCTTTCTGTATAAACTGTTCCCGTTCGGTTTCCCAAGTTAAACTTGTTATTTGATCAAACGATTCACTCCATGATGCAATGTTATCTAAGTTTAGTCCTACGCTACATGCATTGGAGGTAGAGATCCAATTCTCAAAAAGCTGAGACCTTTCGTTTAAGAGGTGTTTGGCAATTATTTTGGGAAGTCTAAATTCCGGCATTTGCATAATTTTTAATATATATGTGAAGTGACGCCTCAGAGTGTATGTGTATAGTGTTGGAAGCCCAGTTTCTATGAGATATAGTAGTGTGCAGCCAAAAAAAGACTCTGAGCAAAATTTCAGCTCGATAGCTTTAAAACTGAGAGACTAGTTCGTAGAAACAGACAGACATACAGATGGACAGACGGACGGACAAAGCTCAATCGACTCAGCTCGTCACCCTGATCAAGAATATATATAGTTTATGGGGTCGGAAATGAATATTTTTATGCTTTGCAAACTTCTGGGCAAAATTGCAAGGGTATAAAAACACGGCAATGGCAGCAAATATTCGGAATTCTCTCAGAAAAAGGGTGAATTGCGGTGCCCCTCATAACTTGGTGCTGGATCGTCCGAAATCAAAAAACCAAACCGTGATGGCTCACGGCTCTCGACGTAGGGCTCTCAGCTCAGAGCCAAGAGCCGAGTGCTATGAGCTGAGAGCAAGAGCCGGCTCTCGAAAGCTGCGAGCAAAGAGCCATTCCGAACACTGCCTATAACACGTACACATCTAGACACACAAGCTAGTTGATATTCAGCAACTATTACAGTGGCGACGAGGTAAAAAAAATAACAAACAAAAAAAAACAAGAAAAGTACAAAAGTCTTGGTTTTTTCGTTGGAAAAGTTACAAAGGGCATAGCCGAAAAAGCCTGGGAAAAGTGCCCCAGGAGATTTTTGAATATTTTGAATCAGGGATTGTAGCTATTATCTTGGAGGGTATGGACAACAAATTTCAAGTCAATAGGTCTATTGGTTGACGAGTAATATGCAGAAATACTGAAACATAAATAATGAAATATCTGGTCCTATATCCCGTTTTATCATGCAACGTTGACTGAAAATTAATAAGATTTAACGTACTTATCCATTACAAAATTCATGAATTTGTACTCCCATTTCTTTGGTCCGAAAATTGCGGTCAAAGTTTTCAAAATTTAAAATGACCACTTTCCAGATTTGACAATACCACGGAATTTTTACAGCTGATGTATCTTTAAGCCATCTAAATAATACAAAAAACTCAGATTTTTTTAAGTGGTGCAACAATGTCAAATATACAAAAAACATACAAATATATATATTTTAGTATGTATGTATTTATACTTTAATATAAATAGGGATTTGGCACTTACTATAGAGAGTCACATTGCTTGTACTTCATTAAGACTTCCAAGTTTTTTTTCTGTTCGGGGTTGTCAATTGTAAATCAACTTGCAAAAGATAAAATCTTAAATGAATTGTTATTTTCTTCGATTCTGAACTTCTTATAATGGAATCTTGAAACAAAAATACCTGCTTCTTGGTGGCAAAGTTGACAATAAAATGCTGCCAAAAATAGAAATCCTTTGCAAGATAGCGTGCTATCTCAATAACAATAATCTTAGAACATTTTAAGAAAAAGATGAATGCTGGTAATCTGTTGGCGGATGAGGTGGAAAGAGAAGGACTGATTAGAAAAAAAGTGAAATTCGCTAATATTAACTGTTCCGGTCTACTTGACTTCCCTGAATTCTCCGAAAGTGAGCTTAAAACATATTTTGGAGGATCATATCAGTTTTCGCAATCGATTTGTTATTTGGCGGAATTACAAAATACAGATGACACCATAAATATGGAGTACTTCAACGAAAGTCCGAGCTAACTGCGGATACATATAAATTCAAGACACATTAATAAAAAAAACATATCACATTTTCATCAAATATACACCTAATGGCCAAACTCTTGTCTGCATAATGGGTCACTATTGCACCTGCCCTAATGGCATGCGAACAGTTGGCTGTTGCTCACATATAGCTGCAGTTATATTCTACCTGAGTAATGCAAGGTTTAAGTCAAGGATCATTAAGCCTGCCGAGATGCTGACCAATATATTTAAATCAACTGGTGTATGTACCATTATAAACGAAAACAGCGATGAGGACTAAAATAAATTAACAACCTAAATATATATATTCGTGTGTTTTTTGTATATTTGACATTGTTGCACCACTTAAAAAAATCTGAGTTTTTGGTATTATTTAGATGGTTAAAAGATACATCAGCTGTAAAAATTCCGTGGTATTGTCAAATCTGGAAAGTGGTCATTTTAAATTTTGAAAACTTTGACCACGATTTTCGGACCAAAGAAATGGGAGTACAAATTCATGAATTTTGTAATGGATAAGTACGTCAAATCTTATTAATTTTCAGTCAACGTTGCATGATAAAACGGGATATAGGACCAGATATTTCATTATTTATGTTTCAGTAATAATATAATAATAAATGTATTTAAAACCAATTATGCACATGCTTTAAAAAGTTAAAAAAATAAAAAAATTTACAAAAAAACGTACATCAAATTACAAAAAAATTCCAAAAGAAATATAACATATTGTGGACTGCTCTGTTCAAACGCCAGATCACGACTGCTCTTTATTGTTTCTTCTTTTAACAGCTTTTCTTAGAGTCGTTTCGCTTGCATACATGAGTGTGCAAGTGAGATAACATATATGTACAGATATCTACAGGGATGGCCAAACTACTTATGCTACTTATGTTACTTAAATTAAATACTATTGCACATTACTTAATACTATTCCTTAATACTACTACAGCTCGGCCGTCCTGACTTTTAGGATCTCCTGATCCTACTTGACATGCTTCTTGTTACCATGTTTGATACTGTTTGCTTTTTATCCTTATCATTTATAACATTGCTTTTCTCTTTGACTTTATTGTTTACATTTTGACAATTTTCTTTTTCATTTATTTGATCATCTTCCATTATACTTTCATTTTCCTCAACTTTGTCATTGTTTTCTTTAGATTCTCTTAACTTAAACCATGGTTTCATATTATGAACTCCCCAAATTCCTTGGTACGGCCTTTGTGACTGTTGAAATCCTTCGATATCCTTTATGCAATATCTATCGTTATCTAAAACTTTTGAAATTCTGTACGGACCTTTAAATTTCGGTATTAATTTACTTGACATTCCCACTGTTGAATCAAAATTTTTTATCATCACGTAGTCACCTTCCTTGTATTCATTTGGTTTTTGTCTCTTTGCATCTACGTACGTTTTGTTATAACTTTGTACCTTACTTTGTATTTCTTTTGCTTTGCTCCTTATTTCCTCTACGTTTCGATCTTTACTTTGTTTTTCATTTTCTATTACATTTTCTTTTACACTATCTATCATTTTACCTTTTTGCCCTGTACCAAAGAGCATGATGCTTGGGTGTTGGTTTATGCTCCTGTGTAGCGTATTATTCATGGAATACTCTACTTCTCCTAATACTTTATGCCATTGTTCATTTTCCTCTACGTTGATTAACTTGCTTATCATTGGCCCTAAGTCCCTGTTGATTCGCTCTACCTGTCCATTAGCTTGCGGTGATCCTGTTGCTACTTTTATATGATTAATATTGTTATCTTTTAAAAACTCCTCGAATTCTTCTGAAGAGAAACATGATCCTCTATCCGATACTATATGTGCTGGTCTACTATATGCCCTAAAGTAGTCTTTCAGTGCGTCTATAGCTTCTTTTGATTTGGTTGTCTTAGTTGGGTAGAGTCTTACGAACTTTGTGCAGCCATCTACTACCACCAGAATATGCTTTCTTGCTGTTTCCTTACTATTGATCGGACCATAGTGATCAATATGTACTACTTGGAAAGGTAAATTACCTTTTGGAATGATGTGGAGGAATCCCTCCTGCTTTCCATTCTTATTCGAAAACGCTATACATTTTAGGCAGTTTTTAATATGCTCGTCTGCTTTTTTTCTAATATTGGGAAACCAATAACTTCGACTTATTATCTCTGTTACTTTGTCTATACCAACATGGCCCAACATGTTCTTCCATAGCCTCTGGGACACAAAATACCAAATCGTCTTTAACTTTTCTGTATATAATCCCGTTTCTCATTTCAAAAAGATTATGCTCGGTTTCACTTAACATCTCTCTGATTTTGATAAGTTTTTCGTCTTTACTTTGACATATAACCAAATTGTCCTCAAACGTGTTATCATCGATCGTCAGTATTGTATTGCATCGGCTGAACGCATCTACATGTTGCATTCTTGATCCTGCCCTGTGCTCTAGCTTATAGTCATAATTTTGCAACTCTAAAGCCCATCTAGCGATTCTTGGATTTAATTCTTTTTTGTTGAGCGTTAGTGTAAGAGAGTTACAATCTGTTACAATTTTGAATGGAATGCCTTGAATGTATACTCGAAATCTCTTCAACGCATATATAATTGCCAACGTTTCTAGCTCAAAGCTATGATATTTGGCTTCCGCTTCCGTTGTTCGCTTGGAAAAATAGAATACCGGATGTAACTTATTATCCCTTTTCTTCTGCAATAACATCGCACCAAAACCTATCGAACTTGCGTCACAATGTAGTTCTGTCTCGTTTTTCGGGTCATATAATGCCAAAATAGGTGCTTCTACCATTTTTTCTTTGAGTGTATTGAATGCTTCCAGCTCATTTGGACCGATTTCGAATTTCTTATCTTTCTTTGTCAAATCATGGAGAGGCTTTGCCATAATGGAGAAATCTTTAATAAACCGTCGAAAATATGAGCACATGCCCAGAAAACTTTGAACTTCTTGTACCTTTGTGGGTACTGGGAAGTTTCGTATTGCCTTTATCCCTTCGTTGTCTGCCTTTATCCCATTTTCAGATATCCAATATCCCAAGTACTTGACTTCAGTTTGAAAAAAACTGCATTTGTCTTGCCTTAACTCGAGTTTGTTGTTTACCAAACGTTTAAACACTTCTTCTAGTATTGCCATATGTTCTTGAACATTTTCTGTGGCTACCATTATATCATCAAGATAAATAATAACTTTTCCCTCTTTCTCCATGTCATCGAATATCTTATAGATAAACCGCTGGAATATAAACGGAGCATTTGTGAGTCCAAAAGGCATTCTTAGAAATTCATATTGCCCCAAAGGCGTTGTGAATGCAGTGTATTTAATAGAATCCTTGTGCATATAGACATGGTAATAACCGTTTTTCAAGTCTAGTTTCGAGAATATTTTCTTGTTGACTAGCCTGTCTAAAAGATCGTCTATGAGTGGAATTGGAAATTTTACTTTTATTGTAGACTTGTTCAGAGGTCTCAAGTCAGGACACATTCTTGTATCACCTGTTTTCTTCTTCACTAATACCACTGCTGAGGCATATTCGGATTCACTTGGACGTATAATACCCTTCTTCAGATATTCGTCTATGATGTTCTGAACTATTTCCTTTTCTGCATAAGAAAGTCTTCTGGGTGCGCAATTGAAAATTTTCGGATTCTCAAGTGTTAACCTCATTTCGCATTTAATCGTTGGTTCCGATGGTCGTATTGGTTTAACATACTTTTCCTCAAAAAGTTTTGAAAAATGGGCTTAGTCTTTGAAATATAATTGTTCTCCTACTTCGTACGCAACTTTTTCTTCGTCGTATTCTATGGATAGAATTTGTCTTTCAAAATTGTCTTCACTTTCTCCTAACTCAAAATTATTTCCCATTTCATTGACTATCGCAACAGTACTCTTTTCTTCAATAATTTGTGCTTGTGAATTATCGACCTTATTGTTATTTGTACATTTTCCGTTAGTAACATCCTTTTTTATATTTCGTGACTGCAAGTCACGTTCTTTAGTTAGAGCAACCAAACTTGTTTTACTTTGTGTTAAGAAGTCTCTGCCTAACACCATTGAATATCCCATAGATTCGTTGTCAACTACCATTATATTGATCATGATCATTTTATTAGCAAAATTAACTGAACATTTTATACTCCAAATACATCCAAAGATTTTCAATTTACTCTGATTTATTCCAACATAATTTTGTATTTCTCTTAATTCAACCTTAACGTGTTGTGGAACACACGATCGTTTAATTATACTGATGGGACTTCCCGAATCTATGAGGCATTCTATGAATAGAGATATATATTTTAAATTATCATTTTGGAATGTGATACTTAAACACCTTACATAGTCGTTGTGTTGAGCCTTCTCCTTAGTCTTCTTATACAATTCGCATTCTTTAGCCTGGTGGCCAAATTTACCGCATGCGAAACAAGCTCCATCTTGAGGTTTTGGCTTTCGGCACTCATTGGCCAAGTGTCCCATGCTGTTGCAATTGTAGCATTTAACATCCTTCTTCATCGGCATCTTATTCGGCTAGTTGGAGAATGTTGCCCAAAATTGATTTGTCATTAAAATATTTGACAAACGGTTCTCCAGTTTGCCATACGCGACCTTGAAGTTTTTGACGAGTAGCTAATTTGGTCAATTTATTGCTAAACATGTTGTCCAGCTCCATCAATAGTTCGTCTACCGATCCCGTAAGGAACATAGGAGTTGAATGCAGCCATTGTTGTGCTTTACCTTTTATTTGGTTGCATATTAGTGCACGTAACATGTCGTCTTCAATCTTGTATCGTTGGCGCACGCTGTTTAGTTGGGTCAGCCACATGTTTGCTGGATTTTCACCATCGAATACTGGAATGAAGTCTTTAAGTGTTTCGAACTGAATGTTGAAAATTTTTTCGTTGTTTTGGTTTTAATTTCCAGTGTTGCCATCTTGTTTTTCAGTTCCTCGATTTGTTGCTGCTTCTGCCAGATCTCTAGTTCCAGTTTATTTTTTTGAACTACTATCGGATCCAGGTCACCGTTATCGATATCATTCACGTTGTCATCGGGTTTGCTCACGTTGTTCTCTACGTCGTTGCTGCTTACGTTGTCATTGTTGCTTACGTTGTCGTTGTTGCTTACGTTGTCGTTGTCTTCCTCTCCTTCGTCGTTTTCATTGGGTTCTATTTCCTTTGTAACTGTAAATTTTTGCTCTTGCGCGGCTGCCTTCACTTTTGCCTCCAATGTTGTTGTTGCTTCCTCGGCAATTGCGTCGTAGAAAATTTTTTCGCTCGTTTTTCTTAGCGCTGGCCTGGCAATTGTTGTTGCCGGCCTTTTTGTTTTTTGGTGTTTTAGGCATAATTTTGTTGTTTAAGTAGTCTCTAAAACACTTTTCTTTAACTTGTGTGTCTTGTGTTAATCGTTTGATTAACTCAGCTTTAGTACCACTCGATTTAAACTTGTTTTCTTGGCACCACACTTTCAAGTCTTTTTTTAAGTCAATTGTCGACATTTATGTTTAATTATTTAGATGATTTGTCGTTCTAAAGCGCGAGTGAAAATTTTTTGGATTTTTTATAACTTGTAGGCGCGCGAACTTTATCCCACTTCTGATCTGTGGACTGCTCTGTTCAAACGCCAGATCACGACTGCTCTTTATTGTTTCTTCTTTTAACAGCTTTTCTTAGAGTCGTTTCGCTTGCATACATGAGTGTGCAAGTGAGACAACATATATGTACAGATATCTACAGGGATGGCCAAACTACTTATGCTACTTATGTTACTTAAATTAAATACTATTGCACATTACTTAATACTATTCCTTAATACTACTACAATATCTAATTGCTAAGGGTTTTAAATAGTACTCGACTATGACTATATGTCGTCAGTCGGAGAATTCGCTTCTATTATTTTGTTGAGTTTTGTTTTATTTTATTTGAGGGTTCCCTAGATACCATACAAAAAGTCTTACTACACCCTGCTTCCCCGGTCGTCGCGAGATACAGGATCGTTGGGACCTAGTGTCGGATTAGGGGCCCACCAAATTTCTATAGTTTATTTTTAAAAATATTCCGCCAAAATCCGTTTCCTATACTGGGTGGCCTGTTGCAGAAACTCTACTAAGCCCTTCCACTTAGTGTCGCTCGCATCATTTAAAATGTCTCTAATCTGAGTTGGGCTCAAGACAGGTTGGCTAAAACATAAAATTCTGTGTTCCCGTAGTATTGGACATCTACCCAGAAAATGATTTATGTCCTCTACCTCATTTGTGTTGCACAATTCGCATTTATTAGTTGGTCCTGTAATGAATCTGTTTCCATTTCAGAGTATCATGTCACTTCTTGCCTTAATAATACATGACACTGCCCGGTTATCTACTTGTGCATATTTTTTGCCGGTATGGTCCAGTTCTCTGTAAATTCTCCATTCACTTCTTAATTTTTGCTGCACGAGTTCTGTAAGCCTGTGTCTCTTAAGCTCCGCTAATAGTGCAATGCGATTGGCATTCCATAAGGTCTCGTTGCCCCAGTTCCACTCTATGTTATGCAATGAGCTCAGTGTGAATAGCTCTTTTGCCCAGAATACATTTTTATCCAATACCAACTGCGACAGGATTCGTGGCAACCTATGGCTATCATATATAAACAGAGTTTTGTAGATATACCGAAGGTGCTGGTCCAGCATGTAGAATCTGCTACCGTATCTATCCGTATCTAGAGCAAGTGCATAGTGTGGCGTTGTTTGTGGCAGTTTATAGATACGCTTAATGAAAAAGGCTTCCAGCTTATCCACTTCCTCATGTTGGCCATAGCCCCAGACTTGCGCTCCGTATTGCCCTACATACGGCTTTATAAATTTTCCACTTCATTTCAGCGGAGACATTGTTTTTGGCGAGAAGGCTCTTCCAGGTTATGTGAATGCTTTGCTTTGCAGCCGCAGTTCTAGCTTTAACATGCTTCTTGAAATTTAAAGTGGGCGTCAACATAACTCCTAGGTATTTGTACCCAGGTACAATCTTTATGGGTTCGCTCTGAAATGTCCACTTTTCATTCTTTGCAAGGCGTCCTCCTTTCCTGAATACCATTATTTCCGATTTGGCCATATTCACTTCCATATTCCAAGTCTGACAATAAATTTCCAGCCGATCGATCATTTCCTGCAGTACAATGACTTCATCAGCCATTATGACTATGTCATCCGCATATAATAAAAGGCGTATATTTTCACTTCCCACTGTTAGGCCGCCACCTATGCTATCATGGAGATCGTCTAGGAGGAGCGCAAACAAGAGAGGCGACAGTAGACAGCCCTGCCTCACTCCGATATTGGTTTCGAAATAACCAGATAGCTCCGTGCCTGTCCAGACTGCCACATTCGTGTTTGCATAAATATTCTCCAGCACATTTAGGAATTTGGTCGAGACTCCCATTGAATATAATTTGTAGATCAAAAGCTTCCTTGGGATTTTATCAAACGCAGCACGAAAATCGACAAAGAAGGCGTATACTTTCTTCCTCTCCTCTTGTTTCAGATACACTATGGATATTAAGTTGTATATGTTGTCCACAGTCGAATACCCTTCTCGAAATCCGGCCTGATACTCTTTTAATTTGTCGTGACACTTAACCCAACTTGTTAGTCGACTGTTTAGAATGCCCATAAAAACTTTCGCTATGCAATTTATAAAGGAAATCCCTCGGTAATTTTGTGGCAGGTCTGGGTCACCTTTTTTGAAAATTGGGAATACGACACTCGATGTGCAAGTTTCTTCAATTCTTCCTGTGTCCAGCATGTCATTATAGACTACAGCCAGTGAGTCTATGAAGGCCATCGGGGCATTTATGAAGAATTCATATGGTATTCTATCCTCTCCTGGTGCTTTGTTTAGCTTTACATGATCCAGTATTTTCAATATTTCGGTCCTGGTTATGTGCATATCCAACAAATCATCTGTTGCAAAGGTTCTCACAGAAATAATATCCGCTGCAGTTTGCACTGGGCTCAGTAGATTTTGGAAATAGCTCTGAAAATCGGACGCTGAGATATTGTTTCCTGTCTGGAAGTGGCTATTTTTGAGCTCTCGTGCCACTTTCCACCATCCTTTGCTGTCTTTTACCTCATCCAGCTTCTCTCCCAGTTGTTGCCAGTATTTAGTTCTTTTTTTCAAGCAGAGGAGTCGGTATTTCTTGTTATTTTCGACATAGGCCTTTCTTATATTCTTATCTCCCGATGTTACAGACTTATTAAGCAGCTTCAGAACTTTCTTACGCTCCAAGAAGCAGTCCAAATCGAACCATTTCTGTTTACTTTTGAATTTTGGCTCTGTTGGCGTAGGGACAGCTGATTTTATAACCTCTTGTAGTTTGCCTAACCTTTGGCTTTGCATCGCTGTCAATGATGTCGTAACTTTGCAACGAAAATGTTCAGCCAAAGATGGTCTCCAGATGTATTTTGGAAGCAGGTTCAGTTTTTTAGTTCTGTCTTTTCCGTGTAAAGATATTTTTAACCTCAGAGGCAGGTGATCCGACCAACTCTGCCTCTCCACACTAAAATCTGCTATATTTGTCAGAGCATACTGCGATGCTGCCACAATATCATTTGTCGACCTGCCTACCGTGCTTATGTAGGTAAAATCACCAAATTTGTCTCCTTTTGTTAGTCCATTGAGCACGATAAGGCCTTTATCATCACTAAACTCCATGAAATATTTCCCATTGCTGTCCTCCACTTTATCTCTTGCTTTTCGACCTGCCGAGTTTCCAAGGGAAGGCATATCCAGACCTTCAGGCATTTCTTGAGCTAGTTCACCTATCCTAACATTTAGATCTCCAATTATAATGGGGTTTTCAGGTTGATGATCCGCAAGGGAGTCTTCCACTTTTCGAAAATCGTTTCTCCAATTGGTGCCTCTTATGTACGACGCTACTAGAGTAAGGCTCGTTTGCTGCGTTCTCAATGTAAGTGCTTGTAATCCTTTTTCGTTTATTCTTTCGTATTTAACGCCAAAGTCCTCTAAACTGCCATTTACCCCTAAGAGCATACCTCCAATTCCTCTGCCAAAATTTGCGAATCTGACAGCAGGCGTCCAAAATGTTTTAAATCCGCTAAAATACTTGGAAAATTTTGATATATTTTCTTGCATCACATGCGTTTCTATAAGGATAAATGTTTCGAAGGACTTTACGTATTCGAAGAAATGAGTGTCTAAAATTTTGTTTTCTAGGCCGTGTACATTGTAGGATAATATGTTTATTTCAAGATTCAATTTATTCGCTTTTTCTGTGTTATTTTTATAATATGAGTTATTTAAGTGTATGGTATTTGCTTTTTCTTGTAATCTCCGACTGACCCCTCTTAGTTTTTTGTCTCTAAATGTTGTAAAATTTCATAAAAATTTAAATTTATTTTAAGACCATCCCCATATATTTGCTTAAGAACCTGCTCAGCATCGCTCCTCTGGCTCATGAGAACTATGTCTTTGTTCCAGTAGAACCATTTTCCTTCAATTTGCATTCTATCGTTGCGAATCTGGACTCTCCTGTTTTTATTAAAGCTTAAGAGATCCTTGCGTATTGCTAGCATTGCTTTATTTTGCAGAAGCCGTTCGCTTGTGAGATCCTGTTCTATAGATATCTGCGTTCCTGCTAGTTTTTTGGTATGTTTGAGAAAGTCATGCGTGCTCAATGGTTACTCGGGAAGGTATTTTTAGCGTATATCTTGCCAACAGATTGAACGCCTCATAAGCTGATTCCTTTGCCTCAATGCCTTTAATGATGATATTTCGCCGTTTGATCCTCCTCCTTTACTAGCTCTGATTACTGCAATCTCTTCTCGAAGCTCTTGGTTTTCAGCTGCAAGTTGATCTGTTTCAACAGCATCCACAAGATCATGTTTAGTCACCATATCTTTAAACTTTTCATCAAGTGTGCATTCCACAGTTTCTTTCATAGCCTGCATAAGCTCTTGGACTGTCATCCTATATACAAGCTGGTCAGGAGATGTCTCTGAGTGTGGACGCTTAGCAAGCGATTTCGTTGGCGTTCTTTTTAATTACATTTGTTGTACTTTTCTTGTTTCGCCTAGAAGTATGCTTCAGCTTTCTATTGCTTTGTAAGCTTAACACAGTCCTTTGTTGACAACAGCTGTTTGATTATAAGCTGGGGTCCAAAGTCCAAAGCCAGTAGCCTTCCAGTAGCCACAGCTTCGTCACACAATAAATTAATAGCAATTTTAAAATTTTTCGCGGGATTACCAACTAAGCACAGCTTCTTTCTTCCAGGGTTGTCGAGTTCCCTTTATTTTTCAGTATTTCTGCATATAACTCGTCAACCAATAGACCTATTGACTTGAAATTTGATGTCCATACCCTCCAAGATAATAGCTACAATCCCTGATTCAAAATATTCAAAAATCTCCTGGGGCACTTTTCCCAGGCTTATTCGGCTATGCCCTACAAATAATCAAATATTTAAACGGGTAAGCAACTCCGTTACGTATTGGCCGTAACGGATGGACGGTATCCTAAGCCAAGATAACCTAATGCAATAACACTGCGGGTTCTTTGGTATTTGGGGTATCGATTTTAAGACTAGAGCTAATGCAATAACACTGCGGGTTCTATGGCTTTATTAAAGGAAGCACAAAAAAAAAATTTAAGAAAAACTAAAGACAATCCAGAACAAAGCAATAACACTGCAGTTTCTTGGAGGAGTCAAAGGCAGTTAGCCAAATGAAGCTGGCAAGGCCAGGAGTCGTGCATGATTCTGCAGACTGTAACGATATATACAAAGTATATATTCGAGTATATACAAAAACGAGAGCGCAAGTTAAAGTTGGCAGTGCCCGACTTCGAAATACGCGTTTGGGTATCGATTTTAAGACTAGAGCTAATGCAATAACACTGCGGGTTCTATGGCTTTATTAAAGGAAGCACAAAAAAAAAATTTAAGAAAAACTAAAGACAATCCAGAACAAAGCAATAACACTGCAGTTTCTTGGAGGAGTCAAAGGCAGTTAGCCAAATGAAGCTGGCAAGGCCAGGAGTCGTGCATGATTCTGCAGACTGTAACGATATATACAAAGTATATATTCGAGTATATACAAAAACGAGAGTGCAAGTTAAAGTTGGCAGTGCCCGACTTCGAAATACGCGTTACTCAAGGCAATTAGTGCTTAATAACCTCATGCGGCTCAGATAGGTATGCAACGTTTTTTAACTCTGGCATTTATTATCCGATCTTTATGAAAATTTGTGAGATTTTACATATTGGCCACATGCACTATACTGCAAGGTCTGAGCTCGATAGCTTACAAATCGTAGGATATATTCAACATGTTTTATTGCGGGGGCGGGAGGGGGCGAGGTAAAAATTTGAAACAAACTTAATCTGCCTGCAGACAATACTAGCTTACATCTAACATTTGGTTGCTCTAGCTCTTCTAGTCTCTGAGATCTAGGTGTTCATACAGACGGACGGACGGACGGACGGACAGACAGACATGGCTATATCGACTCGGCTGTTGATGCTGATGAAGAATATATATGCTTTAAGATATCGGAGATGCTTCCTTCTGCCTGTATGGGACATATACATGTATGGGACATATGCTTCTTATGTCTGCAGGCAGATCAAGTTTATTTTCAATTTTGGCCACGCCCCCTCCCGCCTCCGCAATTTAGAAAAAACGTCATATCTCCCACAGTTTTGACGATAGATGGCTTGTTCTTTCTGGTCATATTTAGTTGTTAGGATAACTTATCGATCCGCCAAAGAAATGAAGAAGATCGGATGAACGGTTTTCGATCAAAAGACAAATTTTCTGTCTGTCTGTCTGTTTCTACGCGAACTTGTCTCTCAGTTTTAAAGCTATCGAGCTGAAATTTTGCGCAGAGTCTTCTTTTTGCTGCACACTACTAATATGTCGGAACCGACCGGATCGGATGACTATATCTCATAGCTCCCATAGGAACAATCGGTCTTAAAACTAGTTTTAGTGAGAAAAACAGTTTTCTTTTCAATGGAAACGTCTCCAAACTTTGTAATCGTAAGTTTTCTATGTTATAATTTATATTTATAATTCTATTTGTTTGTTTCACATGCTTTAACATAATTTTACAAATTTTTGGCCAAATCGGATGACTATATCATATACCTCCCTTACGCACGATCGGTCGGAAAATGGGAAAAAGTATTTTTTGAAAATATTTAAGCGAGCACTTGCAAGGGTATAAAGATCTCGGCACATACGAAGTTAGCTTAGCTTTCTCGTTTTTGTTTCTGATGGTTCTCGAGTTTCGGGAGCTGGAGATGACTAACTATCTAATTTATGTTTTTTTTTGCAGCGGAATCAGAATGGCAGACTTAAAACCGTTTTTATGTAAATCGATTGATAAATCGTTATGGCGGACTGAATGGGAAGCGTGGCTAAGGTCATTTAATATTTATGCGGAAGCTGAGGAAATCACTTCTTTTGTAAAGAAGAGGAATAAGCTGTTACACCTAGGCGAACCGCAATTGCAGGCTGTGGCTTACAGCTTGCCAGGAGCGATTGTCCCTTATGAAAAGAAAGAAAATAATGACGTGTTCAAGGCGTTGGTGGACAAACTCCAATAATATTTCTCACCCCCTCAGAACTCTGCATATGAACGATACATTTATCGTATGATGACTCCGTCAGAGGGAGAAAGCTTCTCAGAATTTGTATTAAGGCTAAGAGGTCAAGTTAACAAGTGTTTCTTCGGTTCTACAGCAGCCGAAATTCTGGAGTATTTGTCTGAAAGACAAGCTGATCGATACGTGGGCTAAAAAATGATGTGAAGAAGAAGAAGCTCATCGGAGGTCAACATTTATTAGAGGAAGTGATTAGGGCATGTACAGTGGAGGAACAAGTTAATAATCAATGTCAGCTAATGATGCCAACATCGGATACAAATGCGGTAACTAGAATATAACGTGGGGCACCTCGACCAAAAGGCGAATGTTCATGATGTGGACAGAATGATCATGATGAGTTTAGCCATCTATGTCCTGCTAGATCTATGAAACAGAACCGCTACTAAAAGGCTCCGTAACGTGGGAACGGCTATTTTAAATGTCCGAACTCATTCAGTCAACCAGTTCAGAGCGTATGCCTTTATGCCTCAGAACAACTGTTAACGGTGATAAAAGTCTTTGAAGCTCCCATTTCCGTAAAGGGTAAGCCGGAGACTATTGCAGATACTGCCACTCAATTAAATGTCGTAAGAGTGGGATTGGAAGTAGATAAGATAGTCACTGGAGATATATAGCCATTTACAAAGTGGGCCGCAGTGGCGGTCAAGCTATCAATTGATCCGTCTATAAGACCAATAAAGCATCTATGAGACGAATTTCGGTGGCTTTGGAGGATAAGGTATCAGACGGATTCAACGAACTATTACATAGTGATATTATAGAGACAGTCACAGGCCCGAGCGCTTGGATATCACCTATAGTGTTGGTTTTTAAGGGAAATGGAGACATTCGACTTTGTGTCGATATGCGTCAAGCCAATAAGGCAATCCGAAGAGAAAATTATCCCCTCCCGACATTTGATTCCTTTATGACGAAACTGAAGGAGGCCAAGTTCCTCTCTAGGCTGGATCTAAAAGACGCTTATCATCAACTTGAACCGGATGAATCAAGCAGGTATAAGAGACTTATGTTCGGTGACAACTCTGCCCCAGAGATATTTCAAAAATTTGTGGAGCAATTGCTGTCTCCATGCTCTAGGGCCCTTAATTATCTTGACGATGTCATAATATTCGGAAACAGCGAGATGGAGCATGATAATGCAGTCAAAGAATTTCGAAAGGAACAATGTATGTTTGAACCGTGGAAAGTGTATTGAAAAGACCAAAAGCTTAAAATTTTTGGTCTATATACTGTCAGATAAAGGAATTGTGATGGATGCGGAGAAGGTTAGGGTTATCACTGAGTTCAGAGCGCCGGAGAACAAAGAGGAAACCCGTAGCTTTTTGGGTTTGGTTACATACATAGGAAAATTTATCCCAGACTTAGCGAACAGCACATATCCATTGCGGCGCCTGCTAAAGACTTATGCCAAGATCGAGTGGAGCAGAACGGAGAATGAGGCGTTTCAGTATTTAAAACAGCAAGTGGCCGCCGCCTCTCGTTTGTCATATTTTGATCCAAAACATCGGACTTGTCTAGTAGCTGATGCTAGTCCAGTTGCTTTAGGAGCCGTACTAGTACAATTTGGAAGCGACACAGAACCACGCATTATATTTATACCCGTTACTCGTAGAGTAAAAGGGGTATACTAAAGTCGTGCAAATGTATGTAACAGGCAGAAGGAAGCATCTCCGATATCATAAAGTATATATATTCTTCATCAGCATCAACAGCCGAGTCGATATAGTCATGTCTGTCTGTCCGTCCGTCCGTCCGTCTGTATGAACACCTAGATCTCAGAGACTAGAAGAGCTAGAGCAACCAAATTTTATACGTAAGCTAGTATTGTCTGTAGGCAGATCAAGTTTGCTTCAAATTTTGGCCACGCCCCCTCCCGCCCCCGCAATAAAAAATATTGAATAACTCCCACAATTTTTAAGATATCGAGCTCAGATTTTGCAGGGTAGTCTATGTGGCCAATATCTACAATCTCAAAAGGATCGGATAATATATGGCCGAGTTAAAAAAATGTTGCATACTTATCCGAGCTGAGCTGAGTAACGGTTATTTCGAAGTCGGGCAGGGCCGACTTTAACTTACGCTCTCGTTTTTGCTTGCAAAAGTCTGACGGACGTGGAAAAACGATACTCCCAAACGGAAAAAGAGAGTCTTGCCCTAGTCTGGGCTGTAGAGAAATTCTACTATTATCTCGCCATAAACCATAACCGCTGGAGATAATTTTTAAGCCGACCTCGAAACCTCCCGCTAGAATTGAAAGATGGCTACTGCGACTTCAATCATACAAGTTTAAAGTGATATATAAGACAGGCAAGGAGAATATCGCGGATTCAGTATCAAGGTTATGCAACACAGATGGCGATGCCCCTTTCGATTGGAGCCGGGAACAAAATATTTTCCAAATAGTCTCCACTCCTGTCCCAGTTGCTCTAACAATATCTGAGGTTGTCAACAAAAGCGCAGAGGATGAAGATATCATCGATATCGGGCCTGAACAATTTGTAGGAAAAGGTTACATCAAATTGTTACTACCCTTTTCGATTGCAATTGTCGAGTGTTGGACATATGTTACTGCGAGGCACTCGGTTAGTCATCCCACAGCTGCGACGATCAAGAGTACTTCTTCTTGCACATGAGGGTTATCCTAAGGTCTAAGGTATGGTGGCCGGGGATTGACAGGGACGTGGAGAAGAAAGTCAAAGTTTGTAGGGACTGTTTGCTAGTCTCACTACCTGAAAATCCGACCCCAATGAAAAGACACCAATATCCCAGTGCTTCTTGGAAATTCGTTGCTTCAGATCTGTTAGGGCCATTGCCTAACAACGAGCACATTTTGGTCCCTATTGACTATTATTCTAGATATGGGCTAACCCGAAAATTTTTAAACCAAGGGCAGAAAATTAAAGTTGCCCAAATTCCAAATGTTTGTTAATGGAAAAATAGGACACATATTCAAGCTTCAAAATATATAAGTAATATGGTTTTACGGTGGATGGTTTGCTCTTGATAGAGTTTTACCTACACCTACCTCATGCTTGCATTTATTCTTGTAATAAAAGGGTATTTTTATTGGTCTAAAAAGTGGGCAAACCAGTCGTTTCAGTATTTAGCGCTTAGCAAAACTTTAAATTTGGTTCATTTTCTTTCATTTAAGATAAACATCATATTTGTAAGATATCTAATATCCATTATACATTTAAATTAAAAATGGGTACATTGTGTGTAACGTCCGCAACGGAAAATAGGGTTTTTTAAATTTAACAGAATGAATTTTAATAATTTTGTTTTCCAAACTAGCTTTATAAACAGAGTTTTTAATGCACTTTAATCTAATGAAAAAAAAAATACCTTGATTACACTTTTTTTTGAAAAATATTAATGACAAAGTGTGTAACGTCCGCAACGGCATAAAAATACTCATAAAATCCATTTTAATTTTATGAGGTGGAAGTAATTGTTTATAATGGATTTTTCCCTGCTGAATATGAATCTGGGCCTTTAAATGCTCTATGTTGCCGAGAATTCGAAAAACTTAACCTCAAACACAATACTTAACCTGCGATCCCCCAATATGCAATGCTGGGCTCACCTTTGCTAGCTCATGTAATTACCAGTTTTAAAGCTGCATCTACTTTAAGAAATATCAGCTTTGAGCTTTCATGAACATATTGCAAGCGAACTAGGCCGTACCCTAAGAGGGGTCAGACCAGACGCAACTTATTTTGAGATGAACTTAAAATTCGTCTCAAACCTAGGATAGTTCATGAAAATTAAGAATTTGTAATTAGTTACCAAACAACCCCTCTCAACCACACGCCCTCCCCCTGCCCCTTGCAAAATTCGATGGTACGTCCATGCTGGCATTGTTTTCTATAACACACACACGCACACGGCAAGGCCAAATTAAAACGATTGATCAAAAACGATATTCCGATATTTAAGTAATTTACCAAATTTTCACAATGATAAAGCACAAAGTGACACTTATGAGCAGCGTCGTCAATTCAAATAAATGTTCTGCAGAGGGACACGCAAATTACCTAGCGTAACGAAATATAGTTAAAAACCTATTCTACACCTGCCAAATTAATACAAAAAAAAATTTATTTAGTTCGGTGAAGCCGTTTCGGAGGAGATTTTTAACAAACATGTGACACGAGATTTTTTTAGATAAAATAATAATTACAAGTTTAAAAGGATTTTTAGATGCATGAATATTCTTTAATCACACAATTTGGCTTGATGGAAAAAGTGTAACGCTCGTAACGTAACGTCGGCAACAGACAAAAACGAGAGCGTAAGTTAAAGTCGGCCCTGCCCGACTTCGAAATACCCGTTACTCAGCTCAGCTCGGATAAGTATGCAACATTTTTTTTAACTCGGCCATTTATTATCCGATCCTTTTGAAAATTTGTGAGATTGTAGATATTGGCCACATAGACTACCCTGCAAAATCTGAGCTCGATATCTTAAAAATTGTGGGAGTTATTCAATATTTTTATTGCGGGGGCGGGAGGGGGCGTGGCCAAAATTTGAAACAAACTTGATCTGCCTACAGACAATACTAGGTAGGTAGGTAGTTCCGGCTGACCCCAGATGGGGTCACACATAGACCTTAGGGTCCTTAATGAGGCCGGGTGATTATTTGGGTACGTTTGTCTTAGAAGTCCAGGAGGATTTTTGTCGTTTTGTTGTTTGTTTTGTTATTGGCAAATGCCAATAACTGTTTTGGGGGTCTCTTGGCCGCTTCCTCCAAAGAAGAGAACCGTGGGGTGTGCAGAATTTGTAATCTTGTCGTGGCAATTGCTGGGCAGCTGCAAATTAGGTGTTCTAGAGTTTCTGCGACTCCAGGTTCCATACATTTCCTGCAGGTGTCCTCTGTTGTTATGCCTAGCTTTATCGCATGAGCGGCTGCTAGGCAGTGTCCCGTTAGTATGCCAATGAGCAGTCTACAGTCTCTTCTCTGGAGCTGTAGCAGATAGTGCGTAAGTTTTATGTCTCTTGTCTTGCACATAATTTTAGAGATTCTGCATCCGCTGGTGTTTTCCCACCTTACCTCCGCTTCTTTCTCTGCTATCTCTTCCATCTTGCTATGAAGCGTCTGTATGGAGATAGGTATGTTTAGTGTTTCTTCTTGGCCGAGTACGACTCCAGCTTTTGCAAGACTGTCTGCCATCTCGTTTCCGTCGATGCCCCGGTGGCTGGGAATCCAGTAGATTTGCACCTTTCTGGAGATGCTGAGGGAATCTAGCGCTTCCCAGCTCGCCAGGACATTTCTGGAGTTGATGGAGTGTCCTTGCATTGCCTTGATTGCCGCTTGGCTGTCCACGTAGATATTTATTTGGTTGTATGGAGCGTGAATTTCCGCCAACTCCGCTGCTTTCCTTATTGCGAAGACTTCCGCCTGGAATATGGTGCAGTGGTTTGACAGTTTGTATGAGAGCTTTATTTCTGGCTCTGCACAGTATACGGCGGCTCCGACTCCTAGGTCCATCTTTGAGCCGTCTGTAAAGAGGTGCGTTGCTTCTTGGGCCAGTCCTGTACGCCAGTCTTCTGGTCCTAATAGTGCAGATGTGCATATTGGGTTGATCTTTGGGATAATGTAGTCCGTGCTACTATTGATCTCTCTACCAACTATGCTGTGTCCATAGCTTTGTAGCGCCATGGTGCCTGTCTCACATAGACGTTGGGCGGTCTTTTGTGCCAGAAGGCGTGCTTGGATGTCCAGAGGGTTGACACATAAGATGTGTTCTAATGCTTTGGTTGGAGTGGACCTCAGCGCCCCCGTAATACAGACCAGTGCCTGTCGCTGGGTCTTCTCCATCAGCTTTAGGTATGTGGTTTTCTCCGTGGCCTGCCACCATACCAGTATGCCGTGTAGCAGGATCGGTCGTATTACTGAAATGAAAAGCCAGTGCATCAGACTTGGTGATAGGCCCCAAGTGCTACTCAGCATCTTCTGGGATGCATATAGTGCGTTGGTCGCCTTCTTCACTCTTTCTTCCACATTCGCCTTCCATGACAGTTTACTATCGATTACTGCTCCAAGGTATTTGACGTTATTCTTTGGTGTTAGTGTTATTCCATTTATCTTTGGTGGAATCCATGGCGGTACCTTGTATCTCTTGGTAAAGAGAATGAGGTCCGTCTTCTCCGCATTAATACTAAGTCCGGCTTCTGTGGCCCATTTTAGTATCTCTTTGAGTGTAGAGTCCATGATTGAGCTGAGAGTCGATGGACATTTTCCGATGATAATTATGCATATGTCGTCGGCATATGCAGTTATCTTGGGTGCTTTCCTGCGAAATTTTGTTAGCAGCTCGTTAACCACAAGGTTCCATAGAAGGGGTGACAGTACTCCGCCTTGAGGCGTGCCGCCGTGTGCCTCCTTCGTCATGGTTGTGGTACCCCACTCGGCTTGTACTCTTCTGCAGCTCAGCAGGTTGTATATCCACGAGTTCAAAGCCTTATGAATTGATACAGCTCTTAGGCTGCGCATTATCGCCTCCGTGGAGACGTTGTTGAATGCACCAGATATGTCAAGGAATGCTCCCAAGGCATACTCTTTATGGTACATTGCTTTCTCGATGGTGGCTACTAGGGAGTGTAGCGCTGTTTCCACCGATTTCCCTTTCGTGTATGCGTGTTGGTTGTTCTCCAAGGTCAGGTTCATGCCTTCTCTTATGTGGAGATCAAGTAATTTTTCCATTGTTTTAAGCAGGAATGAAGTGAGGCTAATGGGCCTGTAGTCTTTTGGCTGCACGTGACTGCATTTCCCCGCTTTGGGTAGGAACACAACACGTGCTGTCCTCCAGGCCACAGGTACATAGCCCCACCCCAGGCAGGCTTCAAAAATGGACTGTAGCCATGGTACGACTAAACCTTTAGTTGTTTTTAGCATGGCGGGAATTATGCCATCCAGACCGGGGGACTTGTAGCTCGCGAACGAGTCGATCGCCCATCGGATTTTTCCTGGAGTGACTAAGTTGGTTGGGATGTTAGTTTGTTGAGTGTTTAAGTCCTGAAGCGTATCTGGCTCGGTGACTATAGTGCAGCCCGGGAAGTGCGCATCGAGAAGAGCGCATGTAGCTTCCTTGCTGCTTTCTGTCCAGTGACCTTCGTCTGTTTTTAGTTGACTCTGCATAGGTGGCTGCTTTGAAAGCAGCTTCCTGAGTCTGGCTGCTTCCGAGACCTTCTCTATGCTGGAGCAGAAGGTTCTCCATGAGTATTGCTTTGCCTTCCTTACTTCTTTTTTGAATAAGCGAAGTCTTATCTTGTACTCCTCCCAGATGATCACTTCATCCGCTTGTTTGGCTAGTTTGAAGCATTCCTGGACGTCCTTCCTCTGCTCTTTCAGTTCTGGGGTCCACCAGGGGGGTCTGGTTCTCCTTTTTGTAACTGTGAGCCTACACGAGGTTTTGTATGCTTCGATGAGATTGACAGTGAGCGTCTTCACGGACTTCTCAATATCTTCCACCGAGCAGATGGGCGTTGACGTCGGCAGTTTTGATTCCACTGTCTTAAGGTACTTCACCCAGTCGGTATTCCGGGGGTTCCTATAGACGTTTCTAGTTTGACAATAGTCAAATTGTATCTTGAACTGGATGTACTTGTGGTCGGTTTATCAAGAACTCTCCATTCTGACGCCTGAGTACTGTTCCCTAGGGTCATGGTTAAGTCTAGGACGTTGGCTGAGGTTGGTCCCACGTATGTGGGTACGTCTCCAACGTTTTCTACACTTAGACTGGTTTGTATAATAAAATGTAAGAGAGACTCACCTCTGTCGTTGATGTCCGGGCTGCCCCACACAGTGTGGTGTGCGTTGGCGTCCGTTCCGATGACGAGGGGTTGCTTCTTGTAGCTTGCCTCCGCCGTCAGTCTTCCGAGTTCAGCTGGTGGTGCCTCTCGCTCATGCGCCATGTAGCAGGACGCCATAAGAATTGGCTCGTCCCTGCCACCCTCCAAGGCCACAACAGTGAGATCGTCCGTGCTGTAATTAGTCATTAAATACGCATAGATGCCATTTCTTACCAGAATAGCAGTCCTTGCTCTACTTACTGGGGTGGGGTAAAAGATGTTGTAGTTTTGTGACTTTAGTCCGGAGACCTTGTTTCCCGCCGCTATCCAAGGTTCCTGAACTAAAGCCACATCTGCGGGCCCTTCCTCCAAGGTTAGAAGGAGCTCCGCCGAGGCGATCTTGCTCTTATGCAAGTTGACCTGGAGGACCTTCAACTGCATGACTGGTGTCCGCATCCTCCGGTCCCGATACAGACAATACTTATAAATTTCGTATAAAATTTGGTTGCTCTAGCTCTTCTAGTCTCTGAGATCTAGGTGTTCATACAGACGGACGGACGGACGGACGGACGGACGGACGGACGGACGGACAGACGGACATGGCTATATCGACTCGGCTGTTGATGCTGATGAAGAATATATATACTTTATGATATCGGAGATGCTTCCTTCTGCCTGTTACATACATTTGCACGACTTTAGTATACCCTTTTTACTCTACGATTAACGGGTATAATTAAGATTTTTTTTAACGGGACTACTTATCATTCATTTGAAGGGTGGATTGAAATGGTCATATACTCCTCCTTATTTTTTGTATATGGACTTTTTTGGTTTTATTATGCAACATTCGCTAAAAAATGTGCAAATGCACATAAGCCTCAAGGTCGACTTCCATTTTTTGTAACGTTCGCAACGGAATTTTAAGCAAGCATATCAAAAAATTTCAGTAAAATATACCAATGGCAACGCCAGCTGTGTCAATTTTAACAAGCAAAATTTGCGTACAAATGTAACGTCCGCAACGCAGGATTAGCCCATATATGGATTTGACATTTTTGAAGTCAATTTCGTAGACTTCAATTATTGAAGCGATCAAGGAAATTTTTGCCTTCTTGGGATTCCAGAATACCTGAGAACCGACAATGGAAGGCAGTACGTGAGTAAGGAATTCGGAGATATCTGTAAAATTTATAATGTCACCCAAATTACGACCCCACCATAGTGGCCCCAAGCCAATGGGGAAGTCGAAAATATGAATAGATCTTGGGGAAAACGCTTAACGATTGCATATGCAAATAAGACAGATTATAAAAAAGAAATTCGGGAGTATGTATTAA
Organism: Lordiphosa fenestrarum; assembly: GCA_035044985.1. Taxonomy (NCBI): domain Eukaryota; kingdom Metazoa; phylum Arthropoda; class Insecta; order Diptera; family Drosophilidae; genus Lordiphosa; species Lordiphosa fenestrarum. The sequence continues at coordinate 54,264 of JAWNNO010006481.1, read as the reverse complement.
TGTATAACGTAACACCTCACGGCACAACTGGAAGTCCGCCCTCAGAATGAATGTTTAACCGGGTGATTAGAGACAAACTTCCCTGGATAGTCGATCTGACTGGAAACTCCTTAGATTCAGCTGGAAAAGACTTGGACTGCGTCAGGAAGGAAAAAGGGAAAACAATGGCCGACAAAAAGAGAGGAGCAAGGGATACGGACATTAAAGTTGGCGATACCGTTTTGCTAAAAAACAAGCAAGCGCATTCCATAGTGACTGCAATTAAAAAGCAGCTTCAATGATGACGACATTTTGCATATTAACGTATGTCCAAGTTGATTCAGCAATTGTTAGATGACTTTATGGACGATATCTTTTGCATTTATGTATTCTTGGTGTCGTGGAGTAATGTATCTGCAACGTGCCGAAGGCAAGGAGCTGTTGCCCTCGGCTCTCGGGCAGTTTGCCCCGGGCAGTTTGCCCTTTGCCCCCGGGCAGTTTGCCCTTTGCCCCCGGGCAGTTTGCCCTTTGCACCGGGCAGCTTGCCCTTTGCCCGGGGCAATGAGCAACAGTTTGCGGGCAGCGAGCCAGCAACTGCCCGCTGCTCGCGGGCTAATGTCCTCAGCCCCGAGCCGCGGGCATTTTCTGGGGAGCTGCGGGCTACTCCTAGCCCGCTGCCCGCGAACTGCCCCGAGCCGCGGGCAACAGTTCGCGAGTCGCGAGCCAGTGCTTGCCCTTTTGAGCTGCCCGCAACACGCTGGAGCGGGCAATTCCGAACCCTGGTTTTTAGTTCATTTAAATACAAAAGGGGCATAGTAAGATCAAGTATGATTGTGTGTTAGGTTTTACCATGCTATTTTTCCCTGAGTGTGGGTACGGAGACGCTGAGAACTTTCTCGCAGCGAGAATTGTTTCATAATTCTCAGAGCGGCCACTGAGACTGTAGGGTGGGTGGCCAGAAAACAGCAAAATGTCACTGAATCTAAAACGGTCACCCTGCACTGGTCAGTTGTTGTTTGTTTGCAAAAAAGGGCGCTTAAGAAAAGTTTATCTTTTTGTGAAAATGTTGTCTGAAAGACTCTTTGATGCGCTGGAGGAGGAGAAGCATTTATGGAGAGTGCAAGTTGCATCAAAATGTTTTTTGTTAGTCAAACCGCTTCGATTAGCGCCACTTGTTCATCCTCCGTAAAGGTCTCCTCTGACAATTATCAATCATGTTTCACAATTTCTATGACCTCCTGCGAGAATTTATCAGCTGTTTGGCCAAAAAATGAGTTGGCTGGCTATGCTAATTCTTATAGGCTATTTAGTGGTGACAAAAATTTGAGTTTCATTTGGATGCATGTGCGTTTATTCGTTATGCTCGATAAATGTTGCCGTTATACTCGATAAGTGTTGCTAATTTCTGCCCATCGCGCCACTATCGTCACTAGCACAACAAAAAACAGCTGTAAAACTTAGCCGCGAATTTCAAATAAGAAGTTAGCCATATTCATCAGACAAATAAAAATAATTATGAGTTAAAATAAAGGTAAGAAAGGGTTTGGTGCGCTTTATATAAATATAGGTATAAAACTAATTATGAACCCGCTGAAGATTTAATAAGTGATTCTACGTCGTCGTGTTTCAGGTTGCAGAAAATTAAAGGTTGCTGCAGACATTCCGTTAAAATTCATACATTGCAACATCATTCTTTGATTTTGTTCCATCGAAGATAATAACTTCGAATAAGACGCTTTAATTCAATTTCCTTTAATCTTTAATAATCTTAAACAAGTTCCCTGCTGCTGCCAAAACCAAAACAAAACTCAGCTATTTTCTTAACTCTTAACGCATAACGCAACGCTGTGCTAATGTAAACACCTATTCTGCATTATTGCGGCGATAACGATTTCGATAGTAAACTCAGTGTAGTGTAAATGTTGCATTAGAGCGCATTTGTGGCGTCCGAGCTGAGCTATTCAATTAGATGGGCTCCGATAAAATTCTCAGCGTCTCCATACCTAGCTTTAGAAAAAACTGTTTTAATGTTTAAGACTTATTTCAGGATAACTTAGAATGCACAAAAATCAAAGTGCGAATTGTGTAATAATTGAATAATGACCAGTGGCAGCGACTAACATGAAGGCAAATTTAAAAGCATTTTCAATTTCTGGAAGCGCTAATGAAATTCTAATTTCCGTATAATTTTTAGACGTAAAATAGCAGACATTAGAATTGTTGAAATTATATTTTAATTTTCCGCCGCTAAGCCTAGAACGGGACGCCACTATGTTCTGGATAGAAGAGACAGACGCATTGCCAGTGCTTTCTGACTTATCATTGGCATATTCCATTACACCAGGAAGCTCAATGCTTTACGAATATTGGTAAAAGTCAGAAGTTCTTAAATTTCGGGGAATTAGCTGAAGAAGGTTTTTGTTGGGGTATGTTTGAAATATATATTATAGCTCCAATGCTCTTTATTAAAATATATGAATTCTAAGACTCATTACTTAATTACAAAAATTCTAGGTTTCCAGAATGTATCAAAGAAATCAAGGTTTTAAACATAAAAATGAGATCATCCCATCAATATAAAATTATGAATAAGTTCCCAGAACCTTTTTATGAATGAAATTAAAATAAAATCGTTTGTTCAATTTATAAAAATACATTTAATATTTTGTGTTATGTAGATATTTTTGAAATATCCGGCAACCCTGTGAAAGCTTATAAAATAAATATATGCCAATTTTAAAGAGGTTTACATTATAAACAAAAAAGTTTTTCTTACTAGGGCTATTCTTCTAACACCACTTTTCTATGGCAGCTATACTATACAGATGTCAGATTTCGACCAAACTTGGCAGAATGATGGAGTAGCATAGACCACTAGTAAAGATGTTTGCATTAAAAACAAAAAATTCTTTCTCACTAGAACTAGTTTTTCGACCGTTCGTTTCTATGGCAGCTATAAAAAATAAATAAAATATGTGTATGATTTGCATGAACTGTCCGTCGGCCAAGCACACTTTGCCTCACCCCGCACCCGCTTACTACGCCTGACTTCCTGGTCGTCCCAAGAAATCAGACCGTTCAGCAGTACGGGCTTTGACTAATGCGCTTGCGATTTGCTGCTGTTTTTTATTCTCTCGTTGTTATAGCTGTACCCTATAGTGTTTTCAAAATCTCTTTTCTATAAAGCATAGCTTTTTATACTCTGTACCGTAGGTACATAGAGTATTATAAGTTTGTGCAAAAGTATGTAACATCCAGAAGGAAGCATCTCCGACCCCATAAAGTATATATATTCTTGATCAGCATCAACAGCCGAGTCGATATAGCCATGTCCGTCTGTCCGTCTGTCCGTCTTTCCGTCTGTCCGTCCGTCTGTCTGTCCGTATGAACGCACAGATCTCAGAGATGGTAAGAGATAGAGGTTTGACGTGTATGGGACATATGCTTCTTATGTCTGCAGGCAGATCAAGTTTATTTTCAATTTTGGCCACGCCCCCTCCCGCCCCCGCAATTTAGAAAAAACGTCATATCTCCCACAGTTTTGAAGATAGATGGCTTGTTCCCTCTGGACATATTTAGTTATTAGAATAACTTATCGATCCGCCAAAGGAATGAAGAAGATCGGATGAACGGTTTTCGAGTTATGATCAAAAGACAAAATTTCTTGGTACAGAGTATGTTATAGTCGGGCTTGGCCGACTTTCTTTCTTGTTTTATGAAGAGTACCAGTCCATCCCAGCTATCGTTGTGTCGTCTATCGTCTAGGAATCATGGTTTCATTCGCAAAATATGGTTTACCCAGGGTCGCCCATCTGTGATCTTTAAGGCTAGGACATCTTCCCAAAAAGTGAGTCAAATCCTCATTTTCTCCGGTATTGCAAAGTGGACAAGGCATTTGTACCGATCTGTTGTACGTGTTGGATGACAACTTAATAAAATCAAGCCGCGCTTTCATCACCCATGAGATGTTGCTGGTTGCCAGGTGTTGCAGTTTTAGGGCAGCTTTATGGTCGAGGTAACTGTAGATTCTTGTTTGGCTGAACAGAAAAAAAAGATCACGATATTTAGTAACAATCGGGTATTTTTATACCCGTTACTCCTAGAGGAAAAAGGGTATACTAAAGTCGTGCAAATGTATGTAACAGGCAGAAGGAAGCATCTCCGATATCATAAAGTTTATATATTCTTCATCAGCATCAACAGCCGAGTCGATGTAGCCATGTCCGTCTGTCCGTCCGTCCGTCCGTCCGTCCGTCTGTATGAACACCTAGATCTCAGAGACTAGAAGAGCTAGAGCAACCAAATTTTATATGTAAGCTAGTATTGTCTGTAGGCAGATCAAGTTTGTTTCAAATTTTGGCCAAGCCCCCTCCCGCCCCCGCAATAAAATATATTGAATAACTCCCACAATTTTTTAGATATCGAGCTCAGATTTTGCAGTGTAGTCTATGTGGCCAATATCTACAATCTCACAATTTTCAAAAGAATCGGATAATAAATGGCCGAGTTGAAAAAATGTTGCATACTTATCTGAGCTGAGCTGAGTAACGGGTATTTCGAAGTCGGGCAGGGCCGACTTTAACTTACGCTCTCGTTCAGTATCGAATCGGCCTTCATCTGAAGAATACCCAGTTGATATGATCGAAAATATCACTCGTACATTTCGAACATATCAATGTGAAATGTTTCAGATCAACAATCTGATATTTGTTAATATCCCTGATATATTTTTATAGTATCAATGCAGTATTTTTACAATACCTGTACGACATGGCTGAAATATTTAAAAAATATATTTTTATAAAATCAAAGGGGTATTAATGTATTACCAATGGTGTATTTAATAATATCAAATAATATTTTTGTCAAAGATGTTTTTGCATAATAATTAATGACTTTAGTTGGCTCGGCGTCCCAAAAGTTGCGTTTGTTCACAACTGTAAACAACTTAAGCATTTATATACACCAAAAAGAGCTGGTGGCCTACACAGTACTGTTTCATGAATCTCCCGATTCAACCTTCAGTAGGCTTTTCGCTAATGACCGTCGCTGTTTGAATGTCTCTCCATGTCACTGTGAGAAATTCGCTTATTAATATAATATTTTTAGTATCAATGTAATACTACAGCATCATATTGATATTAAATAGTAACTCTTGGATATTTAAAAATTTATATTTTGGAAATTATATTGGAAGATCAACTCGATATTTGATCTTATTTTTTTCTGTGTGTGCATCTCCAAGTCTCCAAGGCTAGGGCGTATCCTTTGGCATTCGGAGGCAGCCTTAGGATTTTCTTCAAGAAAAACGTCTGCAGACTATCCACCACTTCAAAACAGCTGTATCTCCATACCTGTGCGGCATAAGATTGAACTGCTCTGCATACCGCGTTGAATAGCTTCCATTTAGCTCTGATGCTTACATTAGGCTTTGCCAAAAAGGAGTTCCATATGTAGTTGATGCTGGATTTTGCCTTCGCGTTTCTTCTAACTACATGTTCTTTAAAAGTGAGGGTGGGCGTGAAGCATACTGCAAGATACTTATATTCTGTGCCAATTGTTATAGCATCTACTTTATAGGTCCATTTTTCTGCCGCGGCCAGTCTGCCACCCTTTCTAAGACCATTATCTCAGACTTCACTAGGTTGACTTCCATGCCCCATTCGTCGCAATATTTCTCCAAGTTGTCAATCATGTTTTGGAGCACATCTACCGTATCGGCTAGGATGACGATGTCATCCGCATAAAGAAGCAGGCGAATATTTACTCCTCCCATACAAAGGCCTCCTTGCAGGCTACCGTGCAGATCTTCTAAATAGAGCGCAAACAACAGGGTGGAAAGTATACATCCTTGTTTACTCCAACTTTGGTCTCAAAATAGCTCGACAGTAGGTCACCCTTCCAAACCGCCGCTTCCGTTTGACCGTATACTCTTTCCAAGAAGTTGACAAATTTTGAAGAGACGCCCATTTTATGCAGCTTATACCAAAGGAGATTCCTTGGTACTTTATCAAACGCTGCTTTAAAATCTACGAAAAAGCCATATACCTTTTTTGACTCTTGCAGCTTCAGGGTTATTATCGCAGACAGATTGTATACGTTATCCACAGTAGAATAGTTCTTTCTGAACCCTGCTTGGTACTCCTTCATCTTATTATAATGGCTTGCCCATCCTGTAAGCCTAGTATTTAAGATGTCCATAAGAACCTTCGCGATACAATTACCAATAGAAATACATCGATAATTTGATGGTAGGTTGGGATCGCCCTTTTTAAAGATTGGGAACACAATATTGGTTGAGCAGCATTTTTCGGTAATTTCTATGTTGAACGTGCTATTCAAAAATCCTGTTAATGATTCCAAGAATTTAACTGGAGCGTTGATGAAAAATTCGTAAGGTATTCGATCCTCTCCAGGGGCTTTATTTTCCTTGGTCTTGCTCAGGGCATTAAACACTTCAGACATTGTGATCTCATTAGCGAGTATCTCATTTTGGACAAGGTTTCTTGCATATTGCATATTGCATGTTGCACCCCTGTACCTCCGGGCTTAGCAGTTTTTTGAAGTATTCCTCAAAGACATCAGGATTTATATTACTTCCGATATGAAAGGTGCCATTTATTAGTTGTCGTGCTAGACTCCACCACTGCTTGCTGTCGCTTATCGTATCCAGCCTTTTTTCCGAATCTGCCAAATAATTCGCCTTTTTCTCGCTACAGAGCTTTTTGTACTTTTTTGCGCTCGCTGTATATTGCTCACGATCAGTCTGCCTGTCAGTCAGTCTGAATTTGTTCAGAAGCAGGAATGTGCTTTCTACGTATTAGGAGACTGCATTCATTATCAAACCATTGGCTTTTCGGTTGGGCTTGGACAGGCTTAGTAGAAGGTTTTATTGCAGCATTTAAGATAATTGACTGCATATCTGAGAGCGTTTATGCCTTCTTTTGCTAATGCACAGTTTAGCTAATTTAAAACATTGTTTTTATACCTGTCCGTATGTCTTGGGTGCCATTTAAGCTTTGGTAACAAGTTTAGCTGTGGTGACGTCTCAGCAAAATTGACACTAATTTTAAGTATTATTGGGAGATGATCTGACCAAATCTTACTCTCAACAATGAAATCCTCTACATGTGGTAGCAGGTCACAATGCACCGCCGCTATATCGTTGGTGGAGTTTCCAACTGTGCTCACAAAAGTATAACTTCCTTCTGCATCTCCGTTTGATAATCCATTTACTATGGCTAGACCATTATCGTTGCAGAATTTCAGAAACCTCTTGCCCTTTTGGTTGACTACCTTATCTTTTGCCTTCCTTCCGTTTGTATTTATACCTACCTACCTACCTTGCTACCTCCATGGGTGCAAAACACTGCTGCATTTCTCCTAGCCGTACATTGAGATATCCTATTATTATTGGGTTTCTGATCCAGGATTCGCAGAAGCCTTTTCAGTGACAGAGAACTCTTCAGCCCAATTGGTACCTCTCAAATAAAGTGGAACAATACCGAAATCTAAGTGCTGAGAGTGTACTTTAAGGATTTGTATTCCATTTACTTCTGACATTTAATGCGAAACTCCAAACTTAGAAAGGCTTTTGACGCCGTCTAACATGCCTCCACTCGCTCTTCCAAATCTTGTTCTTCTCTCCGCTGGATTCCGATAAGTATTAAAATTACTAAACATTTTTTCAAATCTAGCGCTATTTTCACTGACAACATGGGTTTTCAATCAGTACAAAAATATCAAACGAGTTAACATAATCAAAGAACATTGGGAACATACACTTATTCTCTAGACCATGAATATTATACGAGACAACCTTTAAACATACATTCTTAATACTATTCTCAACATTTCTATTTTTTGCTGCTATTACTGGTTCGTTTGTTTCTAATTGTGCTGTGGTTTTGGTTGGGTTGCCGGTATTACTCAGATTAAGTATTTTGGGTCCTTAATCTTCGATAGAAGAGCAGTGTAAGACAGCAAGGATTCGTCTACGATGCTACCATATATCTCCTTTAGCTCCACGACTGCTGGTTTTCCTTTATGGCATAGGGAGCGGCAGCTGTTAAAATTCATCCACTTGCCACCTACATTTATTGAGTCGTTTTTAACGAAAACCTTACGACTGCTGTTTAAAGCTGTTAACTCCTTTTTTAGCTGCAGTAGAACCAATTTGTTTTCATTTTGTTGCTGGCTGAGGTCTTTGTCTATGTATATAGATGTCCCCGCTAATTTTCTTCCATTCTTTAGCACATCGGCCGTCATTGATGTGGTTTTCATTTCTGCCAATAATCCTACTTTATTGTTTCGGTGGTACAGAACACGGGTTTCCCGGACGGCTGCATTTGGAATATTCATTTTAACATGCAGAAGACGTTCCACTCCTTCCTTGTTTGCGTCTTCTTTCTGCATACCCTTAACAATGAGGTTACGAGCCTTGCTGTCTTGAACCAGTCTGCTAAGCTCTCGTCGATCCATATCTCGGTCACTCCTCAATTGTTGAATCTCGAGCTTAAGTGCTTCATTTTCGTCTTTCAGAGCTTAAAATTGGAACCTACGCTGTTCAGCTGGTCTTTTAAAGTCGCTATATCCTCCTTCGTAGCTAAAGTATCAAACCTTTGGCCCATTTGGTTTATTGCAGACATAAGATCGCCTAGAGAAATGTCAGGGGACAAGTCACTACGTTTTCGTTTCTCTTGCTGGGTTATAGCACTAGCAGGTGTAGCGCATTCTCGATTCATATTATGCTGGCTGTCTATTTGAGGTGGTGAGCGTAACATAATTTTTTTAAAGTAACTGCCGAAAAATATGCTCTGCTATTCACGTGCTTCTTTGTGTTTCCTTTCGCGTCCTAAAAGTATGAACCTGGATTTTTTTTTTGTTTTTAATCGATAATCGATAGTCTACATAAGCGCAATTCTTAGCTCTCATAAAATTTTAATACAAATTAATTATTTAAAGCAAATAAAATCACCCATAAGACACTAACACAGTGCACAGTCTTCTATTTGTGAAATATAAATAATACCCAACAAAACAGTTTAAAGAACTTGCACAAATCAAACATTTACTTTTTTTTCTGCAAACCAAAAACAATAAAACACTCAAATTTTACATACTAAACAAAACAGTACACAAGTTCGAAAGAATAACACCAACACTTTCACAAGTTTATACACTCATCAGTAAAAAGACACTCAACATCATGTCTACTTAACCCAAATCCAAGCGTCAACGGGAAAACACTGGCTCTGATCTGAAGTCTGGACGAACCTCTGATGTTATGTCCACGGCACTGCTTAAGGCTCTTGATTAGCGTTTCCTTGAGCTGGCTGAATACTTTTCGGCCAACATGCGTGAGGCTGAGACACGTATTCTGGATGGCTTTCTGGTTCGCTTCGACGTTCTTGCCCAGGAGGTTAAACAAATGGGTGAGCGGATTGCCCTTCAACTCTCCCAGAGAGTTGAGCACTTGGACCAGGAGGTTGGTGAGCTCAAGTCCCTTCGCGGGAGGGTGAGGGATCTGGAGAAAAAGTTGGCTGCGCAGCTCATGGCCCACAGTGCGTCTGATTTGCGTATTCATGGAATACCCTATTATGAGGGCGAAAATATTAAAGCGATCTACAATTCGCTGTGTTTTGAGTTAAACCTTACTCCACCACCGAGGTTCCGTGATTTATTCCGTGCATGTAAAACTCCAAATAGCCAAGTGGACCCGGTTATTATAATTAACCCTCTAAGCCCCAATTGAAGAAATATTAAAAAAAACTAAGTTAAATAATTTTTTTTGGGGTAAATGGTAGCTTATAATTTCAAAAATGAACTCAAAAAGTGTGTATTAATTGTAGTTTACCTGTAAATCAAACAAAGGTAAATAAGTGCCTCAAGGCACTCTTGGGGCTTTAAGTCAATTTTTTTGTACAAGAGTTTTTTATTATTTTTGATTATGATATTCAAAGAAACAATTTTTATTTGCCGTACAGCACAAGTGCAGGTTACATTTTGTGCACATACATTGTGTTTGGGATTTCTTGCAGTGCTTGCACCATCTTTTGCCATGGTCTCGACTCATCCAAACAGGAAAATGGTTGACTTCATCAAACCGTATATCCGAAACTGGGTGCTTTGATTTTTCACCAACTGTGAGCGATGGCTTTGAAGATCTCGGCGTGGATGGAGATTGCATTGTCCAACCTGGTTGTGTTCGCTGGGATGATGGTGACGGAAATTTCCCATCACGAAATGGGCGACCGCGTTTATGATTGCTTTGAAATGCCACTAAACCAGCAGCAATTGATTCCCGAAACTCCGGAAACTCCAACAATTTGTCTGTGCTCTTGTTTTCCTTGTTAATGCGCCTGTATAAAACATACGCATTTGTCGCTGCCATATCAACCAAATGGTAAAAAATTCGTGTCATGGCATCTTGTGTTTTTGCACGAATATGATAACGACCCATAAGTCCATCCATGAGGTCAACACCGCCCATGTGAGCATTATATTCCCGAATAATTTGGGGACAATCAACCTCAATGTGTCTTTTAGATTTCCTGTCATAACGAGCTATCTTTGATATATCTTCATTTGCATTAAATTTCAAAAATGGTTTAACACCCACATAAGTGGATAGCAAGCAAACGGCTTTATTGTCTTTCCATAATACATTTGCTATATCGATGCCATATGACGAACCGACATACTCAGTCGAAAAACCCCTCGGCTGTTTCCTGATCGTAATGTCATTCGGTAGCTTGCAATTTGGAATGCGATTAATACGCACTGTTCCTAGGCTATATATCCCTTTAGCACGCAGGTAAACCATCAAAGGTAAAGACGTATAAAAGTTGTCGAAATAAACTATGTGGTTTTTAAAACTTTCGACCGTTTTTGTCAGGCGTACAACTATGTTGGCCGCAGCTCCAAGATCTGGATGAGCAGGCAAGATAACGTTGTCACCTGCACCACTATAGATTTCAAAACGGTAAGCATAGCCAAATGAATCGCACAACACAAACAGCTTAATACCCCACTTATGAGGCTTATTGGGCATATACTGCCGAAGGTGGTGTCTCATTTTCGTGCTGCACATTTGTTCATCGACACAGAGTCGTGCTTGCTTTGGCACGGAATCAAACCTATGGTTCAGATGATCTAAAAACGTACGCGTGCGATACAGTGAATCGTATCCTGGCTCACCTTTCTTGGGTCGCTTACTCTCATCCCGCAGTGAGAAGTATTTTTTAATTTCTTCAAACTTGTTTCGCGACATAGAGTGTTTTACAGGTCCAAATGCATTTATACCCCAGTAGCTTCTAATATTCGGGTACCGATAAATTGACATTTACATCAAAATTCCAATGTAGTGATGGATATCGTCAATGCTGAATTTGAATTGATTAGCGATGTTTTCCGTTAGTGCTGACCGAATGGTTTCTTCAACAATCATATTCATAATCTCTGAATCGAAGAAGTAACAGAAAATTTGCAACGGTGTTTCAAGTTCCTTTATACAATCTGGGAGTGAAGAATCTCCCCGAAAAGCTATGTCGTTGACATGCAACTGCATCGATTGCTGCCGCCATGTTATCTTTGTCGGCACTTTGTTTATTGATTCAACACCTGTTCATAAATTAATAAGTTATTTGAGTATCATTATATTATTTAGTTTTCGTTCTTACTTGCACAATTGAAACCACCAGAAGAAGGCTCAGATGAACACACGGAATATTCATTTGTCGGCAGTAGTGAACGAGGTCTCTTTGCAGGATTTTGGGTAATTTCCAGATCATTTGCATTATCTTTGACATTATCAGCGGTATTGTCTATAAATGAAATAGTTTCGGCGTCCTCCAATGCCGCGTTAAGTGATTCTACCAAATCCAAGCCGTCTTCATCGTCATCACTAGAGTCATTCAACAGTTCCTCGTCCGTCTCAATTTCATTGAATATATCTAGCAACTGTTCATCGGTCAACTCGGATAATTTAAAACGTCTACGCATTCGCTCTGCCATTTCGACTTAATGTCTTCTAAAGAAAAACCAAACAATAAACAGAAACAAACACAAAAATTGCATTCAGCTGGCAAAAACACGCTGCTTGTAAAAGTATGCGTGGAGTCCCAAACAGTGCCTCAAGGCACTTATCACAAATGCATGATGCGTATAAACAACACGAAAAAAGTCCCGTTTTAAAGCTTCGGAGAGCTTTCAAAGCTTCCACTTATAAGTTTAGATGTTTATTGTCAACGGCCAACTAAAATTCAAATTATTAAAAAGCTTATCGTTTTTTAGATAATACAAATTATATAATAAGTGCCTTGAGGCACTCTTGGGTATTAGAGGGTTAAAATGGAAAATGCACGCGAAAAATATATGCTCTTACGCACAATTGGAGCTTACAGAAAAGAGTCTAAGCAACAACTGAAACTGGGGCTTCTGGGCTTTGACTCTGAAACAGCATTTTATGTTAATGAGCAGCTTTCAAAAGAGCACTATCTCATTCATATCATAAAGAGGCGATGCGTCTTAAAAAGCACAAAATTCTAAGGGCAGTATTTACACGTCGAGGTTTTGTACACGTGCGCAGTAATGGGAGTGAGAGCGTGCACTGCATTGAGCGTATGGAAGAGCTTTCTGTGCTCACCAATGTTAATGTGCTCCCACCCCCCACCCCACACAACTGCACTGGATCTTCTGCTGTGTCTCTGGATAAACCCAGAGCTTTGCAAGGCATTGACACTGCTGAGTCTTGCGAACTGCCTACCCTTGCCCCCCTAATCAAGCAATACCCGCTGCTGCTGCCACAGAGCTCGACAGCAGCGATCATGACTTTCGTCAATAGATTTGTTTTGAATGTTCTTGTCTCTTTAAGTCCAATGCTAAGTGTATCTATTTAAACGTTTCTTTCATTTATATTTAATCTTAAGTTTATTTTTCTTTTTGAATTTGCTGAGTGGGTGCTTCTAATAGGGTCTGATGTTCTCAGTGCTGGGTGAAATAAATAGTTCCACAGCGAATGCCATGGTTAGGGTTCTGAGAAAATTCAAACAAGGCCTTACAATTACCCATATAAATGCTCAAAGTCTTGTACGAAAAATTGACGAGTTTAGAAGTCTCTTTGTACAGTCCAATGTTGATATTATTTGTGTATCGGAAACGTGGTTTATGTCTGATTTGAGTGATTTGTCTGTTTCATGTATTGGTTATACTCTATTTCGTTCTGATCGTGTTGGACATGCAGGTGGCGTTGCCATTTATGTAAATGAAAAGTTCAGTGCAAAACTAATCTGCAAACATCACAATAATAGTGAAATTGAATATTTGTTCTTGGAAATATACAATACAAATTCTTTAAAAAAAACACTAATTGGCTGCACTTATAGACCCAATCGAACTATTGACTATTCTCAAATACTGGACGTAATTACTGACCTATCTTTAACATACACTGATATTATCATAGCGAGCGATCTTAACAGCAATTTCTTGAAAGAAAGTCATCTGCTAGACAATTTTCAGACATTTTGACAGCAAGTCGTTAATAAATCAACGCCCACCCATTTTTCAATGACCTGTTATACTCTACTAGACTTATTTTTCGTTAACGATGCCAAAAATATATTACTCTATGACCAGGTCTCTGTACCTGCATTTTCAAGACATGACCTCATTTTCTTGACCTATGATTTTGACATTAATTATAGTCAAGTTTGTTTCACAGTTAGAGATTTTAAGAATATTGACTTTACTGAACTTGGTTTGGAAATTACAGCCTGTGACTGGTCTTCAATATATCTCATGCCCTCAGTAGACTGCCAAGTACAAAATTTTAATAATTATTTGAATTATTTGTTGAATAAATTCGTGCAGATCAAAACAAAAGTCATAAAACCGATGCAACAACCGTGGTTTTGCGCAAACATTAAAAAACATAATTATTTACGTGACGTTGCTTATCGTAGATGGAAGCGGTATAGAACTCCTGGTCTATGCATTCATTATAAGAGACTGCGAAGTGATGTCACCAAAATGATTAGGACAGCAAAACAAAATTACTATTCCTCCAAATTTAAGGATGACATTACGACAAATCAAAAGTGGAGGGAAATCAGTAAGATGGGAATTGGGAAAAATAAACAACATATTGGTATTGACGTAAATGTGAATGAGCTAAATAATAAGTTTGTGCAATTCAATGTACCTGAGGCTACGTGTAACAAGTACCTGAATGCTCAACCTTACTGTGATAATAGCTTTAGTTTTATGTGTGTCCGTCACTGTGATGTGTTAGAATGTATTCTTAAAATTAAATGCAATGCTGAAGGCCTGGATAGTGTTAACCCTAAATGTAAAAATGTTCCTTCCATTTCTACTAGATCCCATTACACACATCATAAACACTGCCATTACTACGTCCACCTTTCCATGTCTATGGAAGAGGGCTAAAATTCTTCCAATTCCCAAATCAAATAACGATTTCAGGCCCATATCCATTCTTCCCTTTCTTGCTAAAGTTTTAGAAAACTTAATGGCATCTCAAATGCAACTCTTTCTTAATAATAATCTACTTTTGAGTTTAAAACAATCTGGCTTTAGAAAAAACAGGAGCTGTGTAACTGCAATTACTAATATGGTTGAATATATTCGTCAGCAGATTGATTCCGGCTCTGTTACTTTTTTAACTCTGCTAGACCATATTAAAGCTTTTGATACAGTCAACCACGACATTCTTTGCAAAAAAATAAGCGATCTATATAACTTGACAAGCACTGCTGATAGTTTTATAAAATCATACCTCACAGGTAGACTCTAAGCGGTTGTCTCTGGTTCCTGTATCTCCAACTTTAATTCATTGTCTCGTGGCGTACCGCAAGGATTCGTTTTAGGGCTCTTATTGTTTTCTGTCTATGTAAATGACTTACCAAATGTTTTGTCTAATTGTAAAGTTCATCTGTACGCAAATGATGTCCAAATATATGTTAGTCGTTCGTTGTCCCAGATTGAAGACTGTGTCGTTGTCTGTAATAATGTACTCGCTGAAATTAGCCGTTGGGCAAAAGAGAATGGTTTGGGTTTGAATCCATCAAAATCCAAGTGTATTGTCATCCATAAAAAACCAGTTGATACTAGTCTGTTGCCTAAATTGTTTTCAGATAGCACGCCCATTCAATACGAGGAACAGAAAGTAAATCTACGGATCACCTTTAACAATACTTTGTCGTGGAGCAAGCATATCGCTACAGCAACTGGTCGGACTTATGGGCTACTGAGGCAGCTCTCTGTGTCACAATTGTTTCTGCCTATTAAAATCAAGTTGCTTATTGCAAAAATGTTCTTGGTACCCACACTGTTTTATGGTGTAGAGATTTTTGGTCATTGCGATTCGATCTGAGACATGCATAAGTTAGTGGTGTCATTTAATTCCATTGCTAGGTTTGTATTTAATGTTGGGCGCATGGAACATATTTCGCAATTATCCTACAAGATTTTTGACCTTAGCCTTGCAAAGTGGATTGATCTCAGAACTCTCACATTTCTCCATAAAATCATAAGCACTCTGGAACCGTCTTACTTGTTTGAAAAATTAAAACCTGCCCTCTCACAAAGAACCAACAACTTTTTCTGTCCACGAACCAAAATGCTATGCTCGGAAAGGCAGTTTTTGGTAAATGCTGTCTGTGGAACGATTTACCACACCAGCTTAAAACTATTAGAAGTACTCCTAAGTTTAATATAAAACGTAAAAAACACTTGCAAATCGATGTTTTATATTCACTTAAAATAAAAAATCAAATTTAAAAACTATTTTATTAGTATTTTATGTCATGAAACTATATATTTATATGTATTAGGTTAAGTTAGTAATTATTCTTTAAATTCTAAACCATTGAAATACTTGAATAACTGTAGTGACTAGCACAATCAATAAAAGTGTATTTGGACTTGTAGTGCTGGGATATAACAATAAATAAATTAAATAAATTAAAATTAAGCTTGGTTTGTATTTATTAGATCTTCTCTTAAAGAGAATAACAATAATTTTTCAAATCTTAATCTAGAAACTATTTTAAAAAACTATCCCCTATTGGAGGTAGTTTGTGTTCTGCGGCCCTTCAAGTCAGCTGCTGGGTTGGTAGGTCGTTTCTTTGGAGGCGAGAATGCGTTGCCAGCATGGTGAGAGATTTTGCAAGTTGGTTTGGGTGGGCAAGAAGCTTCTCAGAATATTTGCGCTTAAGTTCCTCTATTTCAGTTTCAACCAGTGGGATGCTGAGGTCGTTGTGGATACAATCAATGCGAATGTACCATGGCGCTCCAGTGATGGTTCTAAGGATTCTCGACTGTGATCATTGGAGGATGTCCACGCTGCTCGCACAAGCAGTTCCCCATAGCTGCGAGCCATAGGTCCAGACAGGCTTTATGATGCTCTTGTACAGTAAGACTTTATATTCCAGCTTTAGAGGGGAACGGGAGTTAATTAGCCAGTGAAGGCTGTTGGTCTTAAGCTTTATCTGAAGTTTTTTCGAGTCAATGTGTTTGCGCCATGTGAGCCTTCTACCTAGGTATACAACATCGTTTGATTGCGGGATCAAAGTCGCGTTTAGTGATAGCTGGGGACAGGTGCTTCTGTTGAGTGTGAACGTCACGCTTTTGCACTTTTGCTCGTTGATTTGAATACGCCAGTTGGTCAACCACTCTTCCACGTCGGTAAGATGGCTTGCCAAAAGTCTTGTTGCGGTAATTGGACATCGTGATCTGCTTAATATTGCCGTATCATCCGCAAAAGTACTTATTGTAAGTCGAGAGTCTGTTGGTATGTCGGCAGTGTATAGGACGTATTGGAAAGGACCAAGAACACTTTCCTGCGGTACTCCGGCTCCTATGGTGAACTCTTCTGTTGTGTACTCATTTTGACGAACTTTAAATACTCTGTTACTGACGAAACTTTCTAGGACTTTTTGTGTGTATTTGGTGGAAGCATTGTCTTTATCTTGAATGTGAGACCGTCCAACCATACGCGGTCAAATGCTTGGGCAACATCTAGGAAAATGGCAGAGCAGTATTCGTGGTTTTCAAACGCAGTCCGAATATCTGCGGTTATGCGGTTGACTTGCTCAATAGTCCCGTGATTAGCTCGGAACCCAAATTGGTGTGAAGGAATGATATTTTGTGCATGGGAATCAATTTTACGGAGTAAAATCTTCTCAAAAAGTTTTGATAAGCAAGGTAGCAGACTAATGGGTCTATATGATGACGCTTGGGTTTTATCCTTTCCTGGTTTATGGATCATTATGATAGTGAACTTTTTCCATTGGGTTGGGAAATATCCACATCGCAGTTCTGCATTGAAAAGTCTTGAGATATATGTTATGGCAGGACTTGGAAGTTCCATAATCATTTTAGGCGTAATAAAATCATGTCCAGGCGCTTTTCTGGGTTGTACATCTCCGATAGCATTTTTTATTTCAAGTGAATGAACTTTAATTGGGACAGTTTGTGCTGCGATGGGAACCAATGGAAGTGCATAGCCATTAGTTGGTGGATTTGGCTGGAAGACATTTCTAAGGTGAAGTGCAAAGACATTTGCCTTCTCTTCGTCACTGCGGGCCCAACTTCCACTCTGGTCCCTTAAAGGCGTGTCTACCTTTGCAGGTGGCTTTATGCTTGCATGTGCTCTCCATAAAGGAAATTTGGTGTTTGTGGGCGATAGTTTTTCTATGTAACGGCTATGGGCTAGCTGCTCTTCCGCTTTGAGTGCTTTGCGAAGTATGCGATCCGCAAGTCTCAGGCGATTTTTTGACGCAGGCGACCTATGGTGCTGCCATTCTCTTCTTGCACGCCGCTTTTCAGACACCAGTCGGTCTATGTAGCTGTTCGTTAATCTACTATCTTGCTTAGGTGTTATTGTTGTTGTTTGAGGGTTTGAATGACGAGCAGCAGCAGTAATGACAGAGGTGAGGGCTTCTACTGAGTTTTTAATGTCTACTTCGCTGTTTATGGTCGGGCTCAGCTCGCTGTGACTGCTGATATATTTTTTGAATTTGAGCCAGTTTGTTTTGTGTGAAGTCAGTCTGCGAGGATATTGTCTGATCTGAGGGCACTCCAGAAGGGTGAATATTATTGGAGAATGGTCTGACGACAAGTCTGCAAGGGCTTCTGCAGTTACCAGGTTTTGTGAAACTTTTCTTATTATAGCAAAGTCTATAAGATCGGGTATTTTCTTTGGATCTGCTGGCCAGTATGTAGGCCATATCGGAGATACTTAGTCGAGATTGCTTAATGCGCGCGTGAGTACGTTGTGGAGTTGCTTCCCCTTGGGATTAGTCAGTCTGGAGCCCCAGTGGGGATGTTTCGAGTTATAGTCACCCGCAGCGAAGAAGCGTTGACCAAGTGTATTAAAGAAATCTAGAAATTGTTTTTCTGATATTGTAAATCGTGGGGGACAGTAAACCGCAGACAGAGTGATATTGCCTCGTTTAGATTCTACGCATATCGATGTGGCTTGTAGGTAGGTTTCCGAATATCCCGTTAGTGGATAATGTTTGATGCGGCTTCTGACTAGGATACCAGTTCCGCCATGGGCTTTACCATCTGGGTGATTTGTGCCGTAAAATGCCTATCCCGGTAATTGGAAATTATATCGGTCCGTCAGATGAGTTTCCGCAAGAAGCATTATGTCGATTTCATTGTCTTGTAGAAATTTGGATAACTCCACTTTGTGGCGAGGAATGCCATTTGCATTCCAGAGTGATACTCTTAGGAGAGCCATTATTTGGGTTGTTGCGAAGCGAGCAGTTGAATGAGAAGGCCTTGCATTCTCATCTGTTCTTGCATTGCGTTTTACATATACACCATAAAATCTTTCAGGGTTTGTTGTAACGATAGAAACATGGCTTCTAAGCTACTTTGGTTTGATGGTTGCTCCACATGTGTTGCTGTCAGAGTCGGCTCAGTTCGAGTTTCGTGTGAAATCGTTCCTTGTTTCAAGACGCTTGCGAAAGAAACGCCTTGGGTAGTAGTCGATGGGGCAAAAGACGATCTCGTAGCTTTTGTGAAGAAGACTCCAGGGGTCGATTGCGAGGGTGTATACGTATTAAGGTTTCCATTGGAACGAGCAAATTCCGTGCGCGTATTAATCCTGCTCTTTAGATCTTTGTATACTTGGCAACCTCTGTAGTTTGCGGTGTGGTTACCTCCACAGTTACTGCATTTTTTAACTGATGGATCCTCCTTGTTTGCGGGGCATGAGGCAGTATTGTGCAGCTCTCCGCATGCCACACAAACAGATCGCAGAGCGCAGTAGGACTTGGTGTGTCCAAATTCTTGGCAATTGGTATATTGCACTGGATTTGTGCGCTTGTGCGGTTCCTCTACAGTTACTCTGCGGTGCAATAAGTAAGGTAGTTCGTAAATGGGGTGCACCTTATTTTTGTTAGGAGCTATGTCTTCTGGGCTCAGCTCAACTTTGAAAAGCAGTTGGGGTTTTTTGTCTCTGCTTATTAAATTACGGACTTGACCTTAAATCCCTTTTCTTCCAAAGCATAAGCAACTTCCGTTGCAGGTACACTTGATTCTATACCTTTTATTACAACTTGTAGGCCTATGCTACTTTTTAATTGGTAGGTGTAGTAGCTTTTATTTTCAGCTCTTAAACATTTTTCGACAGTGCGATAGTCGTCATCGGTGTTAACTTGGAGCTTTGTTTCGCGTATGTTGCCTTTGCTGACGGAAGTCACATAGAAGTTATTATTGCCTATTAGCGAGACAAGCTTTGTTACTAGGGCCGTACAGCTAGTATCCCTAATGTAGATTGGCGGAGGCTTTGGTTTTACGGCACTTGAAGCTTTTTCTTCAGCCTCAGCGTCAGACTGTTTGGCAAGAATTTGGAACCTATTCCCAGTGAGGGGATCTTTGTCCGCAGGTTTATCGCTTGTTTTGTTCAATTTTGGTGTATTACCGCTTCTTTTGTTTTGCGGGCTTAATTTTAGTTTGTTTATTTTTACATACCGATCGATGCCGGTCTGCACATACGAGCGGGTGGTGGGTGTTGTGCTCACTTGTGTATGTGTTAGTGGGAGTGCGTTCTGAGTTGACGCTGGTTTCTGCATAGTGGTTGTTGTTGAGTTCGTAAAGGTTGATTGCGCTGGAGTAAGCATTACCGTAGCGTTTTTGTTGCATTTGCCGAAATGTTCATCATCGTGGGCTGAGGAGAGGGGGTGGGACATTGGGAGCTCCACGTCGCGGTGGTAGTATGAGAGCTTACAGTCGCCGAGCTGGTGGGCTCGGGAGAGACAATTGCAAAATAAGCGTCGTTGCGCTGTATAAAAAGCCGGCGATCGTCTTGTTGTTGTTGCATTTGGGCATTGAGTTGGCTCTGACTCATGGTGTTGTTAGTGTTCTTTGCACTTGCATTTGCTGAATTTGTACGCGTAGTCATTCAATTAATTTAATTTAATTAAATATCAACTATTAGATATTATTGGACAACATAAGCACGAGTGCTTATGAATGTCCATTAAAGTCTTTTATCGCGAGTCGAAAGTTTTTGTTTTAACTACTGATTTTAAAGATTTTACAACGAATAAAACCGGAGCTCGACAAAAACACGTCGTCACACTTCAACCGACAGTCGACAGTGACCCGGATTTGAAGTCCAAAGCTTTGTACTGCGCCCTCTATAGCCGGCTTTAGGCACTCTTAGAGCTTTGGGTGCTTTCTTGATGGTAAGACTTACTGCGATTTGCCGAGGGTATATTGAAATTGTCCAGATGTTTGTAACGCATAGAAGGAAGCATTTCCGACCACATAAAGTATATATATTCTTGATCGGCATGACGAGCTGAGTCGATATAGCCATGTCCGTCTGTCCGTCTGACCGTCTGTCCGTCTGTTTCTATGCTATCTCCTCCGTCAGTTTTAAAGCTATCGCCACCAAACTTTGCACGAAGTCTTCTGGTACAAATACACTGCACATTTGTCGGAACCGGCCGGATCGGATGACTATAACATATAGCTGCCATAGGAACGATCGGCCGAAAAACTAGTTCTAGTGAGAAAAACTTTTTTGTTTTTAATGCATTAAATACTAGTTGTTAATGCTTCTCCATAATTCTGCCAAATTTGGTCAATATCGGACATCTATACAGTATAGCTCTCATACAAAAGTAGAGTCAGAAAGGTAGTCTTATTGGGAAAAAGTTGTTTGTTATCAGTGGACATGTCCTTCAAATTAGTTAAAAATCGTGCTGCAAGGGTATACAAACTTCGGCCGAGCCGAAGTTAACTTTCCTCTATTTTTAACTGTAGTTTTGTTTGATCGGTTGGTTGAATTTACTAACTAGTGTTTTCTGTGTACATTAGGATTACTTTTCGGTCCGTAAAAGGCTTTTTAATCTATGTATAACTACATAGAAAGAGGTGATTTTGTGTCCAATGTGAATTTATTTTTCCCCTTAAGCCCATCTAATTAAATTCTAATTCACTTTAGAAAGCATTTTACATCTTAATTCCTTTGCATTTAATTTCAAGGCACTGGCTTTTCATTATTTATTTATTTTTGGAAAATCCAATGGACTTGAAAGCTTTAGTCACCAACTAATGCCATCTGTATAAATAATCGCACTTATGCATTTGAACACTAAAGCACCACTGAATGTATCTAATGAATTCTTAATTCACTAAGAACATTCGCAGTGGCACCCCCTTCCCGCTGCCAGGGCAAGCCATTTACCAAGTCATTTGTCCTCACTCTTCACAATCAGCATATGTCCTGGATTTTGGCTCCATCATCAGCAAGCAGACATACCCTGGTCGAGAGCTATAAACAAACTTCTTAATTTCCGCGCCACATAAAACTTATCTTCATTTGCTGGCCAAGCATTGCAGGAGTTTGAGCTGCGCCATAAAAATCACAACATAAGCTAAAAACTTTATGCTGAATGTAAACTGGCAAATGCAAGTTTCCTTTCGACTTTGCCCAATGCGCTTTCACCAAGGCAACGGGACACAGTGGTTCAATCGCATGGGATATGTCGTGAAATGTGATGGAATGAAGGGTAATGGTGTTTGTTAATCAAATGGGGGTTGTAAAGCACTAGATATTTGAGAATTTGTAAAAATCAATAATCTTGCTCTTGCAATAATCTAAAATGCTCTTAAAAATTGCCAGCTTATCAATCAGGATGTCCTCCTACTAGAAAAACTCAAAACCTTCGACGAGTGGCATTTGTGGGGGGTTTTGCAGCTTCAGGAGTTGGAAGCACCTAAAACAAATCGAATCCCAACGCAATTTAAAACTCAGCTAACTTAATATTTTATAAGGCACAGAGTGTCATGATATTTTTTAGTAGAGCTGCGAATTTCGCTGTTACTTGATGAAGGTTCTGTTTAAAAGTGCCCCAGAACTCCAATCTAAAATTACACAATGCCACGACAAAGGGCATAGGAGAATTAGCATGGGAAAAGTGCTCCAGAAGATTTATGAATATTTTGAATCAGTGATTGTAGCTATTATCAACACAAAATTTCAAGTCAAAAGGTGTGGGCTGACTAGTTATCTGCAGATATTCTAAAACATAAATAATGAATTCCTGAAAACTATTAAGACATAACATCCTTATCCGTTACAAAATTCATGAATTTACATCCCATTTCTTTGGTGACCACTTTCCAGATTTGATAATACCACGGAATCCTTACACTGCAAAAAAAAGTGAATAGTATTATTACACAGAAAAAAAAAATCAAGCCATCCGGGATTAAATCAATCCCAAACGATGTCAGAAGTCGGTCAATCCCGGATTTTCTCATTCCAAGTACGAATTGGATTGACTTGATCTCGGATATCTCGGCTCCAGAACGACCTTTGCTTGAAATTTCAATCCGAATGTCGAGATAAAATCATGTTTTTTTGGGATTGACTTTATCTCCCCATTTTTTTTTCTGTGTAACTATAAACATGTTCAATTCGCAAATGCAACTTTTCATATTAGATCTGAATATGAATGACTTTATTTTAACTAAAACGAGAGCGTAAGTTAAAGTCGGCCCTGCCCGACTTCGGAATACCCGTTACTCAGCTCAGCTCGGATAAGTATGCAACATTTTTTTTAACTCGGCCATTTATCCGATCCTTTTGAAAATGTGAGATTGTAGATATTGGCCACTTAGACTACACTGCAAAATCTGAGCTCGATATCTTAAAAATTGTGGGAGTTATTCAATATTTTTTATTGCGGGGGCGGGAGGGGGCGTGGCCAAAATTTGAAACAAACTTGATCTGCCTACAGACAATACTAGCTTACGTATAAAATTTGGTTGCTCTAGCTCTTCTAGTCTCTGAGATCTAGGTGTTCATACAGACGGACGGACGGACGGACGGACGGACGGACGGACATGTCTATATAATTAAAGTAAAAGGTATAAATATTAGAATCAAACAGTAAACCATAATTTGGTAAAAAAAAGTTGGTCAGTATGAAATATATTAAATGTTACAGCGAAAAATTTTTGATTTGATGTTGACCATAGTTAACAATTCACTGAGTTCTTTACTGCGATTTGCTGCTCTGACACACGCGTGCCCGATAGCGGTATTGGCTGAGACGCCGACGTTTGTGTGTAAGTGCCCGGGGTCCCGAGATCAAATCCCAGTCAAGGTAAGTTAAAAAAAAAATTTTAGTGTTTCGTTTTTCAGAATAAGGAATATAGAGACTGTGTCATTGGCAACAACACGCACAACTCAACTCAACACCCCCGCTTTCCCCTTTCCCCCCCTCATTACCGCGCTCCAAACCTTCCGCGCCTTCCTCTTCCTGCTCTCCCTCCGCTCTTCTCCTTGCCTATATCTCTCCCCTTCCTCCTCCTTGTCTTACCTTCTATTCTTTCCACACCCTCCCTTCCATTTCTGCATTCGTCCCTCCCTCTCCAAACCACCATACCATTCCAACCTTTTTATTACCCTGTTCCCATTGAAAATGGGAAAAGGGGGATCATGAAGTTGTGCGAATGTATGTAACAGGGAGAAGGAAAATTTTCCGACCCCATAAAGTATATATATATATATTCTTGATCAGCATGAACAGCCGAGTCGATATAGCCATGTCCGTCTGTCCCGTCTGTCTGTCTGTATGAACGCGTCGATCTCAGAGACTATAAGAGATAGAGCCACAAATTTTGCACCAAGGTAGATTTATGCTGTACGCAGATCAAGTTTGTTTCAGATTTGGAAAATTCCCACCCGTCCCCCTTTTATCCCCAAAAAACCTAGACCTCCTCTATAAATCCAAGACCTAAAAAGCCGTCAGATCCACAATTTTCAAGTTAGAGCCTCGTGGTTTAGTATGCATCAAGCTAGGCCCGATATCTATCTATTAGTACAATCAGATCGGACAAAAAACACCGGAGTTATAAGCGAAACAGTTGAGCTGATAAGAGCACCCCCCAGTTGTTGATCAGGACTAGAAAAGTGTTGCCTACATTTGGGATGACATCTTCAAAAATTCAAAAACAAATAAATGAAAACAAATGAACAGGGTATTTTGTGGTCGGGAAACTCGACTGCAGCGCCCTTACTTGTTTTAAATGTATTTTTATACCCGTTACTCGTAGAGTAAAAAGGGTATACTAAAGTCGTGCAAATGTATGTAACAGGCACAAGGAAGCATCTCCGATATCATAAAGTATACATATTCTTCATCAGCATCAACAGCCGAGTCGATATAGCCATGTCCGTCCGTCCGTCCGTCCGTCCGTCTGTATGAACACCTAGATCTCAGAGACTAGAAGAGCTAGAACAACCAAATTTTATACGTAAGCTAGTATTGTCTGTAGGCAGATCAAGTTTATTTCAAATTTTGGCCACGCCCCCTCCCGCCCCCGCAATAAAAAATATCTAATAACTCCCACAATTTTTAAGATATCGAGCTCAGATTTTGCTATGTGGCCAATATCTACAATCTCACAAATTTTTAAAAGGATCGGATAATAAATGGCCGAGTTAAAAAAATGTTGCATACTTATCCGAGCTGAGCTGAGTAACGGGTATTTCGAAGTCGGGCAGGGCCGACTTTAACTTACGCTCTCGTTTTTTTCTGTGTACAGCTGATGTATCTTTTAAGCATCCAAATAATACCAGAAACTCCGATTTTGTTAAGTGTTGCAACAATGTCAAATTTACAAAAAACATAAGAACAACATTAAAATTTTAGGGTAAAAAAAATCGATTGCATCGATATTTTCGATATTTTCACAAAATGTGTCTACGTTTGAGGTGATTAAGGTTTGATTTAATACATATTTAAACATTCTATTCTATAACAAAATATTGCATTATTTTTATAAGTTAAACAGGACATGTGTAATAAGATATGCTAATGACAAGTAAGAGAGCACTGCGTCAGTCTCTTCTATCCAGAACTTAATGTCGTCCGCCTAAAGGCTTAGCGGTGGAAAATTAAAACATAATTTCAATAATTCTAAAGTCTGCTTGGGTTTATTTTCCGTCTAAAATAATTAAAGAATATTTTTATGATTTTCATTAGCGCTTCCAGAGATTAAAATGGTTTTAAATTCGCGTTCATGTTTGTCGAGCTGCCACTGGTACTAATTGAACTATTACACAATTCGCACTTCGATGTTTGTGCAAATACTCTTATGAAATAAGCTCTAAACATTAAAACGGGTTTTTGAAACGCCAAAAGACCACAAGAAACCGTTGACCATAGCAGTGTGATCGAACGCTGCAATCCAAATATCGCAAATATTCGATATCCGATAAACCGCCTCGGAAAAATATTCGATAACGATATATCGTATTAATGTACAAAAATATCGATATTTGATAAATCGATATTTTTTCCGGCATGGCTAGTACTTACACCAGCTGATTTGAATATATTGGTCAGCATCTCGACAAGCTTAATGATCCTTGACTTAATCCTTGCATTACTTAGGTAAAATATAACTGCAGCTATATGTGAGCAACAGCCAATTGTTCGCATAACATTAGGGCAGGTGCAGTGTGACCCATATGCAGTCAAGAGTTCGCCCATTAGGTTTATATTTCATAAAAATGTGAGCAACTCAGCAATTTCTTTGGAATTGGAACAGAAATGAAGCTGCAATATGCAGTCAAAGTATTTAACTCATTTTCGAAAAGTGTACTCTTTATAATAGGGCCCCTGCAGCAGCGATTGTTTTTCGGATCATGGAGAAACCAAATTGATCTGCGCACGGTACACACCTACCTTTATGCAAAAATTTGTGGCTCTATCTCTTATAGTCTCTGAGATCGACGCGTTCATACAGACAGACAGACGGACGGACGGACAGACGGACGGACGGACAGACGGACGGACGGACAGACGGACGGACGGACAGACGGACGGACGGACAGACAGACGGACGGACAGACGGACATGGCTATATCAACTCATGCTTATCAAGAATATATATACTTTATAGGGTCGGAAAAGTTTCCTTCTTCCTGTTACATACATTCGCACAACATCATGATCCCCCTTTTCCCATTTTCAATGGGAACAGGGTATAAAAATTACGGTCCAATGATGCCGAGATGCATTGGCAGTTCTTGCAATGCTTCTGGCTGCTCTTCATGTCAAGTACTGTATTATAGCTTGTCCACTGACCAATTCAAACAGAAATTAGCTTCGTCTCAGTCTTTCGATAATGCACTTTCTTAGTCGAGCATGAATTTTGGGTTTATGTTTGACAATTACATTTGACACGAAAACAGCTAAGCCGCCAAAAACAGTGTTTCCAAAAAAAGAATTGCTAAAAAATCACCCTTTAGCAATGAAAGAATGTTTTATTATCTATAAAACCTAGCTTCATTTCTGTGTAGCAACTTTTTACGAAAACAGGTGAACAGAAAATGTTTATCAACAAATATGAATAGTTACATTTTCATTAGAGCAATTTTTTATACCCGTTACTCGAAGGGTAAAAAGAGTATACTAAAGACGTGCAAAATTTATGTAAAAGGCAGAAGGAATCATCTCCGAACCCAAAAGCTATATATATTCTTGATCAGCATCAATAGTCGATTCGATAAAGCCCTGTCCGTCTGACCGTCTGTATGTATGAACGCCTAGATCTCAGAGACTATAGAAGACCTACATACAAATAAACGATAGCGTAAGCGTAATAGTCATCTCTTATAAAATAATTGGTACTGCAAAAAATCCAGCAAACAACTTTGCTTGCTAGAATCATCGCCTTAACCCTCTTTTTATACCCTTGCAGAGGGTATATTGAAATTGTCCAGATGTTTGTAACGCAAAGAAGGAAGCATTTCCGACCACATAAAGTATTTATATTCTTGATCAGCATGACGAGCTGAGTCGATATAGCCATGTCCGTCTGTTTCTATGCTATCTCCTCCGTCAGTTTTAAAGCTATCGTCACCAAACTTAGCACGAAGTCTTCTGGTCCAAGTACACTGCACATTTGTCGGAACCGGCCGGATCGGATGACTATAACATATAAATGCCATAGGAACGATCGGTCGAAAAACTAGTTCTAGTGAGAAAAACTTATTTGTTTTTAATGCAATCGTTTTTAAACTTCGTATTCACTAGTTTTTAACGCTTCTCCAAAATTGGTCGAAGTCGGACATCTATATGGTATAGCTGTCATACAAAAGCAGAGTCAGAAAAGTAGTCTTATTGGGAAAAAGTTGTTTGTTTTCATTGGATATGTCCTTCAAATTAGTTAGAAAACGTGCTGCAAGGGTATACAAACTTTGGTCGAGCCGAAGTTAACTTTCCTCTATTTTTTTAGTTTTTGCTTTGCTATTAGTATGTGAAAAAATAAAACCAAGCTCAAAATGTTTTGTATGTTCCTAGAAGTGATTAATCTTGTTCAACCCACTGTGCCTTGTTTTGGTACTCGGTGTTGTTGTAAGCAAAACTTTTGCGGCTGAGGTCGAATGCAGAATTATGTTGCCAGGGACTGCGAGCGACTCCCCTTGGCCACTTCTAGTCAGTTCTTTCTCTGTGCATTTGCTGTTGTTGTTGCATTATCTTAATGTTCATTGGGTTAAGTTTTGTGCATTTCCCGCTGCAGCTTTCTGCTCATTTGTGTGCCAATCTCCCGTCGACATCCTGCAATTCCCTCTCTACCGCGAAGTCTTTTACTTCATTTGTGGTAGAAACTTTTTATACCGTTTCCGGGCCAACTCATCACAAGACATTTATTTTAAGGTATATTTGGGGACTACTGAACAACACAAATTTTGTCATTTCAGCACAATAAATTAAAATAAATATTATTGAAGCCGACTGCCATTGGAAAACTATGGAATGTGGACCTCAACCAAACGAGCACCAGATCATTGAAAGGTCTAACGGACTTCAGCAGGGCACCGTGAACTTGCCAACACATTTTAACGTATTAAGCACAATGGAGACAATTATCGCTAGTGCTAGTAATTTCATTTTAATGAATTAAAAGAGTTTTAGGACTTTAATTTAAGCTCCATCCATATTATGAAGAATTCACATTAGACTAGCTTCTACTCCTGCAACTTGAGGGTCCCTTCCCAATGAACGTCAATATTAATATCAGACTGCACATAAAGAATTTTTACACCCTTGCAGAAGGTATATTGAAATTGTCCTCCGTTGCCTTAAAGCTATTGCGACCAAACTTTGCACGAATTCTTCTGGTACAAATACGCTGCACATTTGTCGGAACCGGCCGGATCGGATGACTATATCATTTAGCTGCCTTAGGAACGATCGGTCAAAAAACTAGTTTTAGAGGGAAAAACTATTTTGTGTCCAATGCAAACGTCTCCAAACTCAGTATTTGCTAGTTTTCTATACTTCTCCATGTTTCTGCCAAGTTTGGTTGAATTCGAACAACAAAATTTTCCAAATCTGAAACAAACTTGATCTGCGTATGGTATACACCTACTACCATTATGGAAAAATTTGTGGCTCTATCTCTAATAGTCTCTGAGATCGACGCGTTCATACAGACAGACGGACGGACGGACGGACGGACAGACGGACATGGCTATATCGACTCAGCTCGTCATGCTGAACAAGAATATATATACTTTATGTGGTCGGAAACGCTTCCTGACATGCGTTACAAACATCTGGACAATTTTAATAGACCCTCTGCAAGGGTATTAAAATTTCTTCTGGGTAAGAAGTCTGGATGAATTGTGCAACCCGCTCGAAATAGCCTGGAGAGACTCCCTAAGATCAGCACGGGAATGGAATTCTTGCCGTATATCCATTCATAATGTCCTCAAAGCAAAAACATCACAACAACCTTCAGCGACAGTTCAATAGCGCAACTCCAAACACTTGGATAACTCAGTGGCCAATAAGCTCTAGTCTCTGCCAATCACTACAGTTTCGTGGGTATTAAGTGCCCGGTTCGATTTGACAAAACTGCGGTCTAACATCTACAAAGTAAAGTTTTAATTTACCTAGTAGATTCTGTCCGACATTGCGACAGGCAGAAACTTTTTCGCTCATGTCACTCAGCTTGTTTATTTCAAGTACGCAAAATTTAAGCGTGTACGCAGCTCACCTTAATATTAATATTGGCCTCTAGTGTCATCGTCAAAAAGAGTCCATCCCGTGGCATCATTTAAAATTTGAATAGCTTCTACCACACAAAAAAAAAATTGATAGGTTGAATGAACTAATCCCAAAAGTAAATTTACTGAAAACAAATTGTTTCATGTATTTTGTTTTGTAGTTTTTACTGAATGTCCGGTTAAAATTAACCATGCAAAAAGTAACTCTCACGTAATTTCTATGCATGCGCAATGAAATATTATGACATCTGCCGCAAGCATGTGACTTTTCGCACACTCTGAAAATTGAATTCCTATTAACAATTTGAATATCTTTAAAATCCTTAGAAGAATGTCCAAAATTTGTGAGCTCGGATTTGCAGGATTCGTCTATAAATTCCAAGACAGTTGCCCTTCAAAACTGAGAATGTTGGCTAGAAAAGAATTCCTTATTTATCATATTATTTAAGAAAAAAATCGGTTGGCAAACATTAAGGTCAAGAAGTACTACAGCAAATTAAAAACATTGTCCACTAGAGAAAAAAACGAGAAAGCTAAGCTAACTTCGCCTGTGCCGAAGTTTTTATACCCTTGCAAGTGCTCGCTTAAATATTTTCAAAAAATACTTTTTCCCATTTTCCGACAGATCGTTGGATGGGAGCTATATGATATAGTCATCCGATTAGAATTATGTAAAAGCATGAGAAACAAACAAATACAAAATTGCAGGATGCTACCATTAAAAACAAAAAAGTTTTTCTAACTAACACTGTTTTTCAGACCTATCTTTTGTATGGCAGCTGTACCATATAGTTGTCCGATTTAAATAAAACTTGGTAGAACTATAAAAAGAAACATGGAAAACCTACGATTACAAAGTTTGGAGACGTTTCCAATGAAAAGAAAAAAGTTTTTCATACTAAAACTACACCCAGAGAAATGTAGCACGAATCGGCAACCACGAATTCTGTTTCAATTTAGTATTTTTCTTCTTGATTTTTTTAAGACGAAATCTGCTCGAATCCAAGCAGAAGAACGTTCTTGACTTCGAGCTTGACGGCAAGGGCAGTGCGGGGAGCCACAAGCAGACAGCGAGAGCGGTGAGTGAAACAATTAATTTTTTCCGGCATTGCAGCTTTGCTTCCCAGTCGGACTTTTCATCATGAAAAAAAAGGTACTTTCTCATGCTTACTTTTCACGTAATAAGGCATGAGAAAACCGGAGCTTTCGGCTTCGTTTTGCAATGGAAACGCCGAAAAACTCAGGGGTTTTAATCGTTACCGTTTAGGTGACGTCATCAGCCTTCGGGTTCTTTACTTTCTTAGTACTACAGATGTATGTACTTACTTTGTATATCGTAGGTGGGATGACCTGAGAATTTCGAATGAAATTTCAGACTTTTAGCCTTACAAATACCTGAGAAAATAACGAGTGAGTTTTTCATGATATATTAAGGGCTAATTTCATGCAAAACAAGAAAGAAAGTCGGTCAAGCCCGACTATAACATACTCTGTACCAAGAAATTTTGTCTTTTGATCATAACTCGAAAACCGTTCATCCGATCTTCTTCATTCCGGCGGATCGATAAGTTATTCTAATAACTAAATATGTCCAGAAGGAACAAGCCATCTATCTTCAAAACTGTGGGAGATATGACGCTTTTTCTAAATTGCGGGGGCGGGAGGGGGCGTGGCCAAAATTGAAAATAAACTTGATCTGCCTGCAGACATAAGAAGCATATCATATCATATCAGAAGAATATCATGCCACCGGGTGTACTTCTTTTTCTCAACAACATTGAAGATTTCATGCATTTTTCTGAATTTTATGTGTTTTTTTTTTAAAACTTTCCTATAGCTCTTAAAAAATCACCCTTTATAATAAGAAGGATTTGGAAGACATGATTTCATCAGGAACTCGTGACAGAAGCTTCATTCTCTGTTTGTGGTCCAAAAAAATGTTATTTGGACCAGAGCTGCAAACCGGTTTTGAACCTAACCGGTTCGAACCCGGAATTCCGACTTTCAGATTACTGTGAACCGAACCTTGAACCGAACCTCTTAAGGTATTAAAACTGAACCTGAACCCGTTCCGAACCCAAAATTTCGATTCGGTTCACAGTGACTTCTTCTGTTATCCTGATGGAATTATCCACTTTAGTGTGCAAACACTTTTCGTATGTGGACTACGAAATTGCATTTTACTTTAAGGGCTGAATCCAGAACTTCGAAGTTTTTATTTCGTCACAATACTTTATATACACACCTGATCATATTAATAGGTACACACATCAACTCAGACTTTAAGGTAACAGAAAACAGATTTATTCATTATTTTAAACTTCAAATTAGGTCTAATTGGTTGTTAAACTATTTGTTTTTAATAAAATAAACTTAATTGTAAAATAGGATAAAAATATAATAGAAAGTAGATCATTTTGTATCTTAGATACGCTTTCAGTCTGATCATAATAATAGGTACGCTTCATGTGTTAATGAGAAAAAAAATTTTAAACTTCTATTTTTTGTTCTTTTTTAGCTAAATTAGTATTTACTAACTTAGTATCCAGTGTTGCTATCCTTTTTGGCATACTTGTTATGTACCGACCTTTTTTATCTGAGCCTATATATCGGTTGCCGGCTAGCTAACGGCTGGCTCAGGGGTGAGCAAGACCCCGATACATAGACTAGTCGGATAACAAAAATATTTGTATTTTTATGAATTTCCGACGGTCACCACGGCTACGTTTCTGTGTACGGACTCCTACTTGGGCAGGACGATGTTTTTCCCTGCCCTCTGAGCTGCCCTCCCTACCTTAAGCTGGCTGCTCAATTGATTCTATTGGCCAACTCCCTATCCTGTTCACTTCCGTCTCATGTTTAGCCTATCTCACCCCATTCTTTGATACTTAAGCCATCATTTGCTCTTTCGAATTTTCAAACATATATGTATTTGGGCATATTTCTAACACCTACTAACATGTTCCTTCTCTTTTCCTATCCTGGGTACCACAGGGACGAATACAGGTAAAGATTAAATTTAAATAAATAGTTGACAAAGAAATAAATAAATACGAAAAATAAATACTTAAAACTAACGACTATTTTTATTCCGGGGCATATTTTACTTCCGATTGGGTTCGAGTCGGATTTAGGTGTTTTCGTTTTACTTAATTTTAGATATTTTGCTGCTCAAAATGGCTGTTCGACCAGGCAGCCTTTGTACCCTTCCAGTTCTTCTTTTATGTTTGAATTAAAAAAAATTAGAAAAAAAGGTATAAAAACCTGGGCCACCTGGATGCGGTGGCCAATCCTTCCTCCGGTGACCTGTTTTCTCTGCTGCCTGCCTGCTCTTCGTTGGACTCTGGATTCACTCCGGCTGCACCTGCACAAACACATTTCTTTAAATAAACCTTCCAAAATCACTTCTTAAAAATTTCTCACCGAGCCGGGAAATCTATTAACACTTGATTTGAAAGATTTTCTTTTCTCAACTCAGCCGAGTATTTTGTAACTTTTACCGACTTGCTTCTTAAGATTTGTATTTAATTTTGAAGTGAGGTGCCAGTTTTTCGACCTGACATTCGATGCCCTTGAAATCGACTAACTTGCCTTTCCTGGTCTTCCTTCTTCCTGGGCTTCGGACTCTGTTCCTACTCATTCAGAGAGATCCAGATTGAAAAGCTGGGAAATGGCTAGTCTTCAGGGACTTTTTGTTACCCCTCTTTCCCCACTATTTCCCCTCGACTTCACTTCACCAAGCCATCGCAACGCCGATCTACCGATATATCGATATACCGCATTGGTACATCTCTAAGAACCAGTGATGCTCGTGTTATCTGTTTATGTTTTGCTTATTTAATTTGTGCTACCAATGTTCGTCCGTAACAGCACACTACGGTTTGGAACGGCTTCGACGGATGAACTGGAGTGGAAAGCGGACTATATTGTGTCATTCTGAGGCGCCAACGTAGGCAATCGCCCACGCCCTGAGATCAGAGCTGTAGAACTGTGAGTAGGTTTTTGGGTGTGTGAGTGCATGCGTGTGTTTGAGCTTTTCAACTAAATGAGTTAGCCGGGCAATAAATAATTATCCCCTCCTCACTGTTTCAGGTCCTTGGCGTGGAAAACTCCAAGTGGATTCCCCTGCAGCGTCTCCAGTTCATATAAGCTGTTTCCTAGGGCTTTCACTATGCGACACTTGATAAACTTTCTACAAAACTTCGCATTAATGTTTTTCTGGAAGTCACTGAGCACAAAGTTCCTTTTGTACACTTCTTGGCCAGGTGAATATTGAACTGACCGCGATTTCAAATTATAACGCTTTTCTGCTCTTTCATAGGCCTGATGCAGTGACTCTTGGACGCGAGCTCTGTATATCTGCTGCTTCTCCGAATGATCCAGCGGTGCTATGGCAGCATCATTTATTGCACCCAATTCGCGAGCCAACTGGTAGTCTTTGCCGTGGAGGAACATATTCTGTCCAAACATCGCGAAGTATGGTGACACCCCTGTTCCCGAGTGAACAGCGCTGCATAGTGCTGCCTGGATTTCGGCCAGCTTCTCATCCCACGTGGTTTGGTCCTTACTAACATAGGTCCGGATCGCCGCCAACACCGATTGGTTTACACGCTCCGACGCATTGGCTTGTGGTGAATAATTGGCCGTTTTCATGTGTGCGATCCCGAGGTGTTGCATCAATTGTTCAAATTCCTGCGAGATGAACTGCCGCCCGTTGTCGGTATGAATCCTCTCTGGCACTCCAAATTGTGCAAATATGTCGTCTTTAAGGATCCTGACGACCGCCATCGTTGTAGCCTTTGGCACAGCCCTCAGCCAGACATACTTTGTCAGATGATCCAATATGATGAAGATGTATGAGTTTCCACGCCGTGACCGAGGATATTTGCCCAGGAAATCCAGGTAAAGCTTCTGTATGGGTCGATCTGTAAGAACCTCATTTCCCATCTTTGGTCTGGTTATCTGCGTACTGTGTTTGGTTTCTTTACAGGTCTTGCAGTTCAACACATATTCGCGGACCTGCACCGTCATCCTTGGCCAGTAGTAAAACTGCTTTAGCCTCGCAAGAGTTTTTGCCACTCCACCATGCATACGCTTCTCGCCTTCAAGAGCCTGCTGAATGAGGGTATTGGTAATCGCCTCCGGTACCCACAGCTTCCACAGAAACTCTTCTGCGTCCTCACGGGCAAAATCCACTCGTTTGAACAGCAGTCCATTCTCCACTCTCAGATCCGGAAATCGGTCTTTCTGGCTATCTACCAGCTGCAAACGCTCCAGATATTCTACGCTCTCAAATTCCGTGGTTTCAAAATCGAACAGGCTGAGCTCCTCTGCCTCGAACGGACGCGACAGCATATCTGCCACCACGTTGTCTTTTCCTTTTCGATGTTCCACCTTAAAATCGAATGCCTGAATCGCGTGTGACCATCGCGCCAGCCTGCCGTTCAAATCCTTCAACGTTCTCAACCATTGTAGGCTCGCGTGATCCGTTATAACTGTGAACGGCATCAGCTCCACATACGGGCGAAAACGTTCTATGGCTTTGATCGCCGCGAGACACTCCTTTTCGGTCACGCTATAGTTTAGCTGGGCTCCGCGTAGTTTCGCCGAAAAGAACGCGATCGGTCTTTCATGTCCTTCCTCATCGAGCTGAAAGAGAACAGCTCCTACTCCAATATGGCTAGCATCACACTGGATGTAGAAATGCTTCCGAAAATCCGGATGAGCCAACACTGGTGCACACGTGAGAGCTTTCTTCAGTTCTTCAAACGCCATTATCGCCTCTTCTGATAGAATAAATTTGGATTTGGTTTTTAAGCAGTCTGTTAGGGGTGCAGTTAACCCGGAGAAATTTTTCACAAATCTGCGATACCAGCCGGCTGTACCCAGGAAGCTCCGCAGCTGGCGTGACGTTTTCGGAAGAGAGATTTGTAGGATTGCCTCCACTTTTCCCGGGTCTGTCCTCAGGGATCCATCTCCAATTATATACCCTAAGTATCGCAGGTATTTGAAACAAAACTTGGACTTTTGCAACCCTATCGTCAGATTTGCTTTTTGAAGGCAATCGCTAACCTCTTTCAGCAGTTTGCAGTGCTCCTCGAAGGTTCTCGATATTATGAGCAAATCATCCAGGTAAGTAAACACGCGATTCCTCAAGTGTTGCGGGATTACTTTGTCCATGAGGCGGCATAGTCTCTGCGCTGCGTTGCATAACCCAAAAGGCATCATCCTGAATTGGTACAACGGCCTCCCAGGGATGGTAAAAGCTGTGTATTCTCGGCTTTTCTTGTCAAGCTCCACCTGCCAAAACGCGTGTTTTAGGTCCACGCTGCTGATGTAAAAAGTATCATCCACTCTACTTAATATTGATTCTATATTTTGCAGAGGGTACGCGTCTTTGATCGTCATCTTGTTTAGTTTACGTGCATCCAAACACAGGCGATTCTTTCCCGGCTTCCGGACTAGCGTCGTACGGTTATTCCAAGGGCTGTCACTCGGCTCAATGACGCCTAACCTGAGCATTTCGTCCACTTCTGCGAACAGTAATTGCTGCATTGCTGGCGAAACAGGGTAGAACCTTTCCTTGATTGGA
Organism: Lordiphosa fenestrarum; assembly: GCA_035044985.1. Taxonomy (NCBI): domain Eukaryota; kingdom Metazoa; phylum Arthropoda; class Insecta; order Diptera; family Drosophilidae; genus Lordiphosa; species Lordiphosa fenestrarum. The sequence goes on along the minus strand of JAWNNO010006481.1, from coordinate 18,115 downwards.
ACTGCATCCTCGACCAGCTGAATGATGTGTTTCTCCATCTCAGTGTGTCCCAAACCACGATCCTTTAGTTGTTGCTGCTGTACCGCGTTGAGCTCATGCGCCACGATCGGTTCGCTCTTGGTTTTGAACTCCGAATCCACATACTCCATCTCATTTACGCCTATCACTTTCGGAGCTAATCCAAATTTTCGCCAGAAATCCACACCGAGGTATAATTTTTGTTTCAGGGATGGACACAGGTATAATGTTACAGGGTGCGTTTGGTTTTCGTATGTCACCAACACCTGTACTCGACCCAAGATTTGGTGTTGCGCTCCACCTGCGGACTGTACTGTGGACTTGGTTTTTTTGTACTTGCAACCCTAAATCCTCTACTACTTTCAGGCCACCCTCACCTAGCAGGCTGACTGATGCACCTGTATCTAGCAGTCCGAACATCTCGTGATCTTGCAGCCTCACCTTCGCAAACGCTCTGCCATCTTCTTGGATCGCCGAACGGATAGCTTCGCAAATAGCTCGTCGTTCCTTTTTCCGCTTCTGGAATCGCTTGCGGGCTCTTTGAACTCCGGCTGATACGTCTATTGCGGATGGTGTAGGGGTACCTCGTCAGCAGCATCCTCGGGTTCTGGAACAAACACCTCTTGGACATGGCGCTGGATTGGATTCATTTGTTGTGGTGCCGCAGGAGTTCTATTCCACCGACTCGCTAACCATTTCTCCGCATCATGACACTCGTCCCTCAACTTATCCAGGTTTGTTATTGCCATTGGATAGATAACGCGTGAAATGCTGTCTTTAATATTGACCTTAATTGTTTTTATTAGGTCGTGATCGGACAAGTGGGTTGTCAAACGTGAGCGAAGTGCCAACATCTCCTGAATGTACTCGTCCACACTCTCGCTCGGACGTTGTTTACGCTCTCGCAGCTCTTGCTCCTGCTCGAAACTTGACCTGCGACTCTGAAATTGTTGTTGCAGGCAGAACCTTAAATGTGGCCAGTCAAGGATTGTCGCTGTCCTGACATGGGTCCAAAACCAGTCACGGGCTCGACCTTCTACCAATATGTGGAATTCCCTAACTACGTCTGACCAGGGAACTTGATACGCCCTTTGTAAGTGCTCTACTCGGAATATGAATTCGTTTACGGGCATTCCTTTAAGGCTTCCATCAAAACAGATCCCCCATCTACGTATCTGATTTGGATCAGTTCGATTTTCTGGCCCTCTGTCTCTCCCTGGGCCTGGATCGCCTAATTCTCGGCCAGTCGGACGCATGTGCGCATGTCGCCTGAGCAGACTCTCTGCTCGTTCCAACATCTCGGCTTCCGATTCCCGATTGTCCGGCCATTGCCTTCGTGGAGCTGTTGCAGGCCCTTCCATTGGATGTGGGGGATATTCCATTCGACCCAATCCTGAGGCTGCTGTATGCACAACTGGTGGTGGCAGATTCGATTGATGAGGTTGTGTCGTTGCTGGGTAAATTGCTGGAGGCGGCATCGAAAGATTTGGGAGGCAAGGCTGTGGTGGAGCAGGAACTCGTGCTTCCTGTACGGTTCTCTGGATCTCCAACATAAATTCCAACATCTCTTTTCGGATCACTGCTTGGAAATCGGTTAGCTGGCTTGCCTGTGAACTGCGGTAAGTCTCCTGGGCTTGTAACAACGCTACATTTATAGCTGACCTTATTTCGCTAGGCAGGTTGTTTTCACGCTGATCGGCCGAGTCTTCTCTTCCTTCCAGTGCCGACGAGAGTCTCTGTTTTGGCACAGCTCCCGTGCCTCTACCATCGTTGTTGCTGCCTCCCATTGCTCCTAGCTGTGATGTCTCCATCAGTGAAAGGTCTTGGACGTTCGGTTCGGTATTTGCTGATGACTTGGAGGATTTCGATCGGGTCATTGGGCCAAAAATATCTCCTTCCCTATTCTTCCAAAATTCTTCTCCTCGTTTAATTTTTCTGTCCGCTGATTTCTTGGTTCCCAAACTTATGTTCATCCCCTCTCTTTGAGTTACTACACTTCTCAACGACTTAAAATTTTGTGCTATCCTTTCTATCTTTTCTTGTTTTGTTCTTTTTATTTTTACCATCTATTAGGCCTTTCTACTATTTTATCTTTTTCAATATTCTGGATTTATGTCTTTATATTTTTTTTTCGCTTTCAATTTTACATAACAGTTAGGGGTGAGACAAACATTAACCTAAGACGGATACAATAAGTAATCCTACATCTAATTACTAAACTTTCATCGAACTTCATCGAATCCTTTTCAGAACCGTTACCTTCGCCTTTCAAAGTTGGGACGATGGCTTCAAAACAAACAAACTAAATGCTGCTGCAACTGGGCAACGTGTGCTATCATCCAGGGATTTTGTCACAGGACCACAGTCTGTGCAAAACAGGTATTCAGTGTCAGTTTTTGTATCCGCCTATTCTATTCTTTTGAGTTTTTCTTCACCAAACTGTTTCCTCCTCTTCTTTCCTTAGAACCGTCCACTCACGGCAACTCAGAAGCGGATTTGTACACCCCGCTCTGGGTCCAGCTCGTGTTCATTCTAAGCATTCTAAACGAGGATTTCTTACGGGGTCACCTTTCCCTTGCGTTCGTTCTCAGCTAATCTGTGGCATCGATGGAGGATTTGTGAATCCTTCTCACGGACCAGACAACATAACTGACTCGGATTGCTCGGGCTACTTGTCCCCCGGTAACTTAAAATTTCTTTATCCTTTTACTAATTTCGGCTTTTCAGATTTTCCGCGTATTTTCCAAATTGGGCGCCTCTTGTTATGTACCGACCTTTTTTATCTGAGCCTATATATCGGTTGCCGGCTAGCTAACGGCTGGCTCAGGGGTGAGCAAGACCCCGATACATAGTCTAGTCGGATAACAAAAATATTTGTATTTTTATGAATTTCCGACGGTCACCACGGCTACGTTTCTGTGTACTGACTCCTACTTGGGCAGGACGATGTTTTTCCCTGCCCTCTGAGCTGCCCTCCCTACCTTAAGCTGGCTGCTCAATTGATTCTATTGGCCAACTCCCTATTCTGTTCACTTCCGTCTCATGTTTAGCCTATCTCACCCCATTCTTAGATAATTAAGCCATCATTTGCTCTTTCGAATTTTCAAACATATATGTATTTGGGCATATTTCTAACACCTACTAACATGTTCCTTCTCTTTTCCTATCCTGGGTACCACAGGGACCGAATACAAGTAAAGATTAAATTTAAATAAATAGTTGACAAAGAAATAAATAAATACGAAAAATAAATACTTAAAACTAACGACTATTTTTATTCCGGGGCATATTTTACTTCCGATTGGGTTCGAGTCGGATTTAGGTGTTTTCGTTTTACTTAATTTTAGATATTTTGCTGCTCAAAATATTTCGACCAGGCAGCCTTTGTACCCTTCCAGTTCTTCTTTTATGTTTGAATAAAAAAATTAGAAAAAAAGGTATAAAAACCTGGGCCACCTGGAGGCGGTGGCCAATCCTTCCTCCGGTGACCTGTTTTCTCTGCTGCCTGCCTGCTCTTCGTTGGACTCTGGATTCACTCCGGCTGCACCTGCACAAACACATTTCTTTAAATAAACCTTCCAAAATCACTTCTTAAAAATTTCTCACCGAGCCGGGAAATCTATTAACACTTGATTTGAAAGATTTTCTTTTCTCAACTCAGCCGAGTATTTTGAGACTTTTGCCGACTTGCTTCTTAAGATTTGTATTTAATTTTGAATTGAGGTGCCAGTTTTTCGACCTGACATTCGATGCCCTTGAAATCGACTAACTTGCCTTTCCTGGTCTTCCTTCTTCCTGGGCTTCGGACTCTGTTCCTACTCATTCAGAGAGATCCAGATTGAAAAGCTGGGAAATGGCTAGTCTTCAGGGACTTTTTGTTACCCCTCTTTCCCCACTATTTCCCCTCGACTTCACTTCACCAAGCCATCGCAACGCCGATCTACCGCTATATCGATATACCGCATTGGTACATCTCTAAGAACCAGTGATGCTCGTGTTATCTGTTTATGTTTTGCTTATTTAATTTGTGCTACCAATGTTCGTCCGTAACATACTTTTAATAAGAGCCTGGCAGGTTTCTACTGGTGTCTCATACCACAATTTTTGGACACCTTCCCATAATTTTTCTTTATTTGAAAATGAATGCTTTGTCAATTCCTTTTTTAAGTCTCCCCACAAGTTTTCAATGGGGTTTAGGTCCTGGGATTGGCTTGGCCCCTTCAGAACGACAACTTTTTGGTCCTCGAAGAATTTTGATAAAAGCCTTGATGTATGCTTAGGATCATTGTGTTGCTGAAATACCCAACGTAATGGCATATTTTCCTCAGCATATGGTACCATATATGGTTTCAAATATGGATTTGCAAGGGCGTAGCCAGCTTTCGGCGAAGGGGGGGAGGAAAAACAATTTTTCCAGCCCTTAAAACTCCAAAAACTTCCAAAAAGTAACCGTAAATTTTTACAAGCCAATTGAAATTATTTAAGGGGTGGGGCCACGGCCCCCCCCCCTGCCCCCCCTGGCTACGCCCTTGTGGACTTGTATTCTTCAGCCTTCATTTTGTTCGTAGTCTGATAAATTGGACCTACGCCGTACCAGGAGAAGCAACCCCACACCATTATATTACCACCTCCAGTTTGACTGTTTTTTTTGTAAACCGTGGATGAAATTCCTTTCCATTAGGGTGTCGAACATTCCTTTCACAACCATTCCCAAACAAATTTATCTTGGTTTCATCGCTCCATAAAATGTTCCTCCACTTTTTCTCCCCGATGCATCCTACCCAGTCTTTGTGGTCCCTTGCAAAAGTTTGCCTCATGGTGATAAGTGGAGCCTTTCTGGCAATTCTTCCTGGTAGGTTAGCATCTTGTAGACGTCTTCGAATAGTTAGAGCACTAACTGCATTCCCAATTTCTGCTGCAATAGCCTTCGATGTCTTAAATGGGTCATTTTTGCTCAAAGTTACAATGTAGTGGTTAAGGGTTTCCGTTGTTTTTTGTGGCCTTCCACTTGTTTCCTGTCTTGGTTTCCTTTCAAGTGCATTTTTAACAAAATTATGAGACCTGTTCATTAATTTGGCAATCGCTCGTAAAGATTTGCCTTCTTTTTTCAGGTTTAGACCCAATCAAGCTTCTTCTGTACTACAATGAGATTTTCGACCCATTTTTTCTAAAAAAAAAAGAATTATTTAATTCTCTTTATTGGCAGTAGCTATACGAAATTCACCTTAAGTTGCCAAAAAATCACTGATTACAAAAATATTCACTGGATATTTTTGAGAAACAGACACTGTACCTATTATTATGATCAGGCGAAATGTGTGGTTGACTCACAATTTGTAGAAAAGTTTTGATATACGGGGCTTCCCCTCTTTCAACTCTTTGTCACAGCTTGGCCAGACATTGACAACATAAAAAAACCAAAAATTTTAGAGCTGTCAATACTTAAAGTACGAAAATACCATCTATTATTAAATAATTTCTATGTGTACTTATTAATATTATCAGGTGTGTAAGTAGAAACACTTAATCATTGCTTTGATGGTCATGAGTTGTATTGTGAAATCGAGACAATTCCCTCACAGTTTATGTCGGTTTTAGGTCGATTACTATTTAAACGCGTATAAAGCTTGGCTGAAGCAAGGTTCGAACCAAAACCTTGGCCCAAAAACCTTGAACCTCCAAATTCTGAACCTGAACCATTGGTAAATTTTGGTTCGAACCCGAGAGCCCGAGATCCGAAAAATTGTTTGGGTTTGCAGCCCTGATTTGGACTACTAAAAAGCTGACATTTTGAACGATTACTTGTTAGACTATGGGTCATCAATAAATAATAGGGGAGAAACGAATTTAAAACGAGAACGCTAAGCTAACTTCGTCAGTGCCGAAGTTTTTATACCCTTAAAGTGCTCGCTTAAATATTTTCAAAAAATACGTTTTTTTCCCATTTTCCGACCGATCGTTCGTATGGAATCTGTATGATATAGTCATCCGATTTGGCCAAAAGTTTGTATAATGTGAAAGCATGTAAAACAAACAAATACAATCTTGCAGGATGCTACCATTAAAAAAAAAAAGTTTTTCTAACTAAGACTGTTTTTCAGACCTATCTTTTGCATGGCAGCTATACCATATCGTTGTCCGATTTTAATAAAACTTGGTAGAATTATAAAAAAAAACATAGAAAACCTGCGATTACAAAGTTTGGAGACGTTTCTATTGAAAAGAAAAAAGTTTTTCTCACAAAAACTAGTTTTCCGACCGATTATTCCTATGGGAGCTATGAGATATAGTCATCCGATCCGATCGGTTAGAAGTGTGCAGCAAAAAGAAGACTCTGTGCAAAATTTCAGATCGAAAGCTTTAAAACTGAGAGACTAGTTCGCGTAGAAACAGACAGACCGACAGACAAAGCTCAACCGACTCAGCTCGTCAGCTGATCAAGAATATATATAGTTTATGGGGTCGGAAATGAATATTTCTATGCGTTGCAAACATCTGGGCAAAATTATAATACCCTTTGCAAGGGTTCCAAAGGAAGATCGAAAATTATTACGGAAACCTCGGAAATTCTGTCAAAGCACCCACGATCAAATATGTATCTCGCAATATTATTAAAAGCTACTTTGAGTTTGTGTTGGCTTCTTGTGTCACAGTTACCTATGACCTCAATGCCATAAAAAAGTTTCGAAGTTAAGTAGGACCTAGCAATCAAGAGTCTTAATTTAGTTGGAATAAAGTTTTTGGTGATTTAAAACTGTCTGAGTAGTCCGTACATTTTTCCAGCAGCAGCATTAATGAGATCGTTCCAAGTTAACGTTTGGTTAAATATAAAGCCTAACTTGCTGGCCCGCGCTACATAATTGACTGGCGAATTGTCAATTTCAAGTTTTGGCAAGCTGTCAGTTTTTATAATTTTATTACTTATTACCAGGCATTTGGATTTAGCTGGATTTAGGCAGAGGCCATTTCGTTTAGCCCAATCATTGACTTTGACAAGATCATTATTACACTCTAAAACACATTCATCAAACTTACACATAAGACGACTGACATATAGGTGAACATCATCAGCGCCATATGTACTTCACAGTTAGACAGGACAGATGGCAAGTCATTAACATATACAGAAAACAGAAGCGGTCCTTAGATTGATCCCTGAGGCACTCCTCGTTTCAGGACTATGTTTGTTGATGAGGCAGTCTGTGTGGCAACTTGTTGGCGTCTATTCCAGAGGTACGATTTTATGAGACTTACGGCAGTTCTAGAAAAACTATACATTCGGCTTAACTTAGTGCAATCATGGTTGACGGGTTCAAAAGCCTTACTGTAATCTAATAGAGTTAATAATGTAACGTTGCCGATGTCAGTTTTTTTTCGAATGTCTTCTATCACCTTCAGAATTGCCGTGATGCAGCTTCTCTTTGAACGAAATCCAAATTGCTTGTCGTTCAATAGTTCATTTTTGTTCAAGAACTCATTCATTTGCGTCGCCATCAGGCGCTCAAGAACCTTTGACAAGAACGGAAGTACAGGTACAGATGATTGCACAAATTTCAGGTTTAATTCGTCAGGGTTGATATCAGTTTAAGGGAAGGCCATAGGCTTTCCTATACCTAATTCCTTAAAGTATTTCCAAGTCTGCCTATTAGTCGTTGCTTTATAAAATTTGTTAAAGTAGTATTTGCGTTTGGAGGTAGTTTTTTGCATGAACACAGCCTTTTTAAGGTTTGTAAATTGTAATTGTAACTGGGAAGTCTTGAACCGTTTCCATTTGCGAAAAACTTTATCTCTTAGACGAATGTTTTTATACCCGTTACTCCTAGAGTAAAAAGGGTATACTAACGTCGTGCAAATGTATGTAACAGGTAGAAGGAAGCATCTCCGATATCATAAAGTATATACATTCTTCATCAGCATCAACAGCGGAGTCGATATAGCCATGTCCGTCTGTCCGTCCGTCCGTCTGTAAGAACACCTAGATCTCAGAGACTAGAAGAGCTAGAGCAACCAAATTTTAAATGCAAGCTTGTATTGTTTTGCAGGCAGATCAAGTTTGTTTCAAATTTTGGCCATGCCCCCTCCAGCCCCCGCAATAAAAATGTTGTAAAAATTTGTGAGATTGTAGATATTGGCCTAGTCTATGTGGAATCTGAGCTCGATATCTTAAAAATTGTGGGAGTTATTAAATATTTTTTTATTGCGGTGGCGGGAGGGGGCGTGGCCAAAATTTGAAATAAACTTGATCTGCCTACAGACAATACTAGCTTACGTATACAATTTGGTTGCTCTAGCTCTTCTAGTCTGGGGGTGGTCGGGGGGGTTTATATTTCGCTTGTCGCCGTGGATAATTGTCCATGCAGCCTAAAAGCAGGCAATTGTATTTTCTAATATTCATTTTTTGTAACCTAAAACATATTAAAGCTTTTGGCTCAATTGAAACCACAACATCAGTTGAACGCTTTTGGTTCAGTGGTTTAATAATTCGTGTTTAGGCAAAGAAAAACCAATTAAATGCATCCCTTAACAAATTATAAGAAATCCTGTAAAGCCGATTTGTCTGGATAGAAGTTAATTTGAACTACACAGAGAAAAATATGACGTTCAAAAATCGTCTCGTGTTTCTATCGTTACAGCAAACCCTAAAAGATTTTATGGTGTATATGTAAAACGCAATGCAAGAACAGATGAGAATGCAAGGCCTTCTCATTCAACTGCTCGCTTCGCTACAACCCAAATAATGGCTCTCCTAAGAGTATCACTCTGGAATGCAAATGGCATTCCTCGCCACAAAGTGGAGTTATCCAAATTTCTACAAGACAATGAAATCGACATAATGCTTCTTGCGGAAACTCATCTGACGGACCGATATAATTTCCAATTACCGGGATAGGCATTTTACGGCACAAATCACCCAGATGGTAAAGCCCATGGCGGAACTGGTATCCTAGTCAGAAGCCGCATCAAACATTATCCACTAACGGGATATTCGGAAACCTACCTACAAGCCACATCGATATGCGTAGAATCTAAACGAGGCAATATCACTCTGTCTGCGGTTTACTGTCCCCCACGATTTACAATATCAGAAAAACAATTCCTAGATTTCTTTAATACACTTGGTCAACGCTTCTTCGCTGCGGGTGACTATAACTCGAAACATCCCCACTGGGGCTCCAGACTGACTAATCCCAAGGGGAAGCAACTCTACAGCTCAAATACAAAAAATATATCAGCAGTCACATCGAGCTGAGCCCGACCATAAACAGCGAAGTAGACATTGAAAACTCAGTCCAAGCAATCAACTCTATCATTACTGCTGCTGCTCATCATTCAAACACTCAAACAACAACAATAACACCTAAGCAAGATAGTAGACTAACGAACAGCTACATAGACCGACTGGTGTCTGAAAAGCGGCGTGCAAGAAGAGAATGGCAGCACCATAGGTCGCCTGCGTCAAAAAATCGTCTGAGAGTTGCGGAACGCATACTTCGCAAAGCACTCGAAGCGGAAGAGCAGCTAGCCCATAGCCGTTACATAAAAAAACTATCGCCTACAAGCACCAAAATTTCCCTTATGGAGAGCACATGCAAGCATAAAGCCACCTGCAAAGGTAGACACGCCTTTAAGGGACCAGAGTGGAAGTTGGGCCCTCTGTGACGAAGAGAAGGCAAATGTCTTTGCACTTCACCTTAGAAATGTCTTCCAGCCAAATCAACCAACTAATGGCTATGCACTTCCATTGGTTCCCATCGCCGCACAAACTGAACCAATTAAAGTTCATTCACTTTAAATAAACAAGTAAGGGCGCTGCAGTCGAGTTTCCCGACCACAAAATACTCTGTTCATTTATTTTCATTTATTTGTTTTTGAATTTTTGAAGATGTCATCCTAAATGTAGGCAATACTTTTCTAGTCCTGATCAACAACTGGGGGGCTGCTTTTATCAGCTCAACTGTTTCGCTTATAACTCCGGTGTTTTTGGTCCGATCTGATTGTACTTTTCAGAATAGATATATATTGAGCCTAGCTTGATGTATACTAAACCACGAGACTCTAACTTGAAAATTGTGGATCCGACGGCTTTCTAGGTCTTGGATTTATAGAGGAGGTCTAGGTTTTTTGGGGCTAAAAGGGGGACGGGGTGGAAATCTGAAACAAACTTGATCTGCGTACAGCATAAATCTACCTTCGTGCAAAAATTTGTGGCTCTATCTCTTATAGGTACTGCGATGTGGATACTTCCCAACCCAATGGAAAAATTCCACAATCATAATGATCCATAAACCAGGAAAGGATAAAACCCAAGCGTCATCATATAGACCCATTAGTCTGCTATCTTGCTTATGTAGCGTGTGGGTAATATTTGTTTCGCTAGTCGAACGAACTGCTGACATTACGATCTGCTCGCTTCCGCGCATTCGACCTGGCTATGGAGGACTTGGAGTGTGCACTTATAGCTCTGCTCTTGCTCAGCTCGTCGGATGGGGTGGGGTTCTTCCTCATCCTACCATAGCGGACACACCACGACAATACTAAGTGCACTGTCAATATATATGTTACTCTACTAGAAGATGAATCGAAATGACCTGAAAATAATAACATAGCTTTTACTAAAATCGAAGACTCGGGCTGACAAATGAACTAAATCAAGTTAGATTGGGCCTGGGGTATTAGCTGGAATGTTACCCCTATCTCTACCCTCCCTACCATGACAACACCTACAGACGTTAGTTTGGGGTTGTCCCTACTGCTACTTCAAGCTTGTATTCAAGTTGGAGTTGGCATTGGCACTTGGTTCTGCGACGGATCCATTAAGAAGACCTTAAACTTTCATTTCGTAACAATTGCAGTACATAGTTTTATTCTTAGCTTCTAATTTCATATCACGAATTCATATCTATTCAATTCATTTTTTTCTTTTCAATCTCTACTTTGATTTTGTTTATGATTGGGCTTTAAGTATAACAAAAAAATTATATATAAAATAAAATAGTATATATTCTTAAGGTAAGGGGGTCAAAAGCAAGTTTTCAATGTTTGGGCAACCAATGTTTGTATGTTATATACTCCAAATTATTTTTATATTGTAAACTTACCAGGCACTGCCGTCGTTGAGCTCAATGATGACTTGCTGGCAAAAGAAGGGGTGAAGAATAATATGACCTGGTGTATGGACATACATACTTGGCTGCCTTAAGCTACTTTAAGGTTTCCACTTGCAATTATTCATCAAAATATTTTAAATAGATAGTTTAACTAGAGCAAAATTAATCAACAAAACAAAAAGATGTTAAAGGAATTTAGGAACCCCTCTAGGGTACCCCTTTAAGTCGTTTCTAATTATGTAAATTCAAAATCCTTGTGGCTCGCCCATTTCAGAGAAGCAATTCTCCAATTTGGACCTCTTTGGGTCTTGGTCGACTCATTCGAGACGGGGTTCAATCTTCTCGCCACAGTTTGTCTCAAAGGGAAACTTTCACCAAATGGTATTCAAGGCCTAACACTTTAATGGGAAACAAGCAGCTCGTCATATGAGGGCAATTCCGGATCCTAGGGTAGCTTATCTTCCCGTCGTGCTGATCCATTCCGGTTCAATTTCCAATAAAAGTTGAGACTCCAAGTGGGCTTCCAAATCGCTCCAACAATGGCCTGTCAATTGCAAGGCACAATCATTAAGCCTTGCATAAGGAGGCACTGGCACTAGGCACCAAGAAAAATTAGAAAAATAAGATTTCTGCCGAACCACTTCACTTCTTTCGTACCTGGCCAAAATGAAAATAAAGATCCACACTTTCACAGTTTTCCTGAAGAGCTTTTCGAATATCACAGCGTGTTGAGGGAGGCTCGAACCAGTTTGGGGTTTAATTCACGGATCAATTTCTAGTTGAATCCAACTTTTGGTTACCGCGTGGTCTTCTTACATAACTGGCACATGGCCGCTTTAGAGACAATAATAATTATATTTTTCCAACGCTATTCAGCGTGTGCACTGCACCAGAGACGCTCGCTCAATGATCAAGTGTCACGAAACTAAGCCGTTGGCAGCCTCTGCTGCTCAGCATGCCGAGTTTGCCAAATAAACCGAAGCTTCGAACCAAGCGTGGGTGCCGAAAGATAAGAAACGGTTTAGTCGTATGATGTTCTTGGGATTATCCAAGGTGACCGCCAAACTGTTCTATTTTGGGTCGTTTCTCTTCCACCAATTTAACGTTTATATCAGCGGCCTCTTACAGCGCGCTGCTTTGTTATAAGAGTCTAAGCCTATGCTGAACCTACAGTGCAACTAAAAAGTACTCGCCCTATGCCGTTTGAAACTGGACTCTACACTTATCAAAACTTTTTGAGAAGATCTTACTCCGTAAAATTGATTCCCATGCACAAAATATCATTCCTTCACACCAATTTGGGTTCCGAGCTAAACACGGGACTATTGAGCAAGTCAACCGCATAACTGCAGATATTCGGACTACGTTTGAAAACCACGAATACTGCTCTGCCATTTTCCTAGATGTTGCCCAAGCTTTTGACCGCGTATGGTTGGACGGTCTTACATTCAAGATAAAGACAATGCTTCCACCAAATACACACAAAGTCCTAGAAAGTTTCGTCAAAATGAGTACACAACAGAAGAGTTCACCATAGGAGCCGGAGTACCGCAGGGAAGTGTTCTTGGTCCTTTCCTATACGTCCTATACACTACCGACATACCAACAGACTTTAGACTTACAATAAGTACTTTTGCGGATGATACGGCAATATTAAGCAGATCACAATGTCCAATTACCGCAACAAGACTTTTGGCAAGCCATCTTACCGACGTGGAAGAGTGGCTGGCCAACTGGCGTATTCAAATCAACGAGCAAAAGTGTAAGCACGTGACGTTCACACTCAACAGATGCACCTGTCCCCAGCTATCACTAAACGCGACTTTGATCCCGCAATCAAACGATGTTGTATACCTAGGTGTACACCTCGATAGAAGGCTCACATGGCGCAAACACATAGACTCGAAAAAACTTCAGATAAAGCTTAAGACCAACAGCCTTCACTGGCTAATTAACTCCCGTTCCCCTCTAAGCTTGTTGTGATTCCGCGGTTTTGAAGAACTCAAATAATTTGCTGTTGTCCATTTTCGATAATACAAATATCACTATGTGTGCGTACTTTTTCGATCGACTGTTCAAGTCTGAATAATCTGCCTTTACTGGAGTAAGCCCTTTATAAGTATGTACACAAGGAACACAGGTAGCAACAGGTAAAAAAATGACTACATGGTCTGAAAAAAACTAAATCCCTTTGAAAGGGTTACGCAATATTAGGTAACAATTCACAACACCATACCTGTTGAAAGGGTCACTCGAGAGTAGGTAAAAAGTCCACCCACTTGCTAGTTGTAAAGCGCAAAATCAAAAAAGGCCAATGTTAACTACCTATATTATGTGTTACATATCTCAGTAAATCATAAAATACGCTTTAAAATTTTGACTGCAACGTTCTTCTTCTTCTTCGTTTGTACTTGTTCTTCCCAAATATTATTTACCTGTATATTAAATCGCAAATATCAATGTAACGTCTAAGGGGGCAGGTTGTGGCAGCTGCAACTTTTACAATACATTAATAAATAGACTAATATATAATACCTATGCTCCGAATCAACTGAAATCGGGTGAAATTGATATTTTCGAGTCTATCAAAGTTAAAAAACTCAACCAAAAATAGTGTCCATCTAAAACTTGAATGTGGAACATTCAACTTTGAAATAATACAGTTTGTTAATGTATTCACGTTAAGAATTCATGCATCTTTTCAAAAAAAATCAAGCAAATTCAAATCGGTATTACCGTTTGGTTTTTATACGTTCACAAAATTGACATTTGTAACCAAAAAAATTAAAAATTCAGCAGGTCGAAAAATTCTTCAACTTTGAACCACTGTAACAACCAAACTAATTGGCCAAATTAAAAAAACCAAAGTTTTTTGGGCTATCTGGGGTCCCCTTTATTGAATAAAAAAAATCTGCTCAAAAAAATCGAACATCAAAAATTGATTTTTGCAACGCCGGATTCGCGAATTTGGGCCGTCAGTTCATCTTTCAGCCGCAAGTGTGCGCGCGCCCAAAAAGTGCGAATCTGATTGGAGAATTTGGCCCTAACAGCCGCCCTTACCTTTTTGGAGTGTTTCTTTTTCATTATATCTCCAGAGCTGGCACCTCAGCATAAGCTGTAAGCTTTTGGCCAAGCAGTCCCCTCTTGCGTTCTTTATATCCAACACATAGGCAGAAGCGTATGCTCTAGTATCGAGAGATCGAGAGCTTTTTGGTAGTCTATTGGACACACACATCGAGTGTGGAAGGTAAGCAGGGTGCAGATTTAACCCCCAACATGTGCCAAAGAAAGTGTTAAACAAAACCGCGTGGTGAACCCAGCTGGTTTTTTTTTGGCCTGATCACGCCGATCCGCCCTAACCTCAATCAGTGACTGTGGTCCTCAAAGGGGAATTAAAAATGTTATGTCACACAAGTAGGCTATCCAAGACAAAACGCAAATCCTAACATAACAGCAATCAAATGTATGACCCCCCAAAATAAACTTTATAAGGCTTTGTAAGGCTAAAAGTCTGAAATTTCATACGAAAACATGAAAAACTCAGGGGTTCGTCAGCGAACGTCTCAGGTCATCCCTCCTACGATATACAAAGTAAGTACATCTGGAGTACTAAGAAAGTAAAGAACCCGAAGGCTAATGACGTCACCTAAGCGAAAACGGTTGAAACCCCTGAGTTTTTCGGCGTTTCCATTGCAAAACGAAGCGGAAGGCTCAGGTTTTGGCATGCCGTATCACGTGAAATGTAAGCATGAGAAAGTACCTTTTTTATGATGAAAAGTCCGACTGGGAAGCTTTGCATTTACAGCGCAGCAACATACACACGAAAGATCTTTCGACGTGGGATTTTGCATGTGTAAGTGATATGTTTTAAAGATAATTTCTGGTTGTTATTTGTCCCAAAGCTTGGCTTTGCTTTGCCCAAATCCATTGGCATTGGCGAGCAAGTGTGGATCGCATGTTCCCATGTGGAACGCCAAATAATGTTAAAGTTTCCGAGTGGAACTAAAAGCTTTTACATGTTGGATCACAATTAATTAAAGTTTGCCTTTGCAAGCAAACAGCTGATCAGCGCTGTCCGGTCGTTGACCAACACACAGAAACGAATTTTAATATTCTTTTGTTTGACCTTATGTCAAGAAAAAATTATTTTTAATGAATATCTAATAGCTGTTTTGAAAATTACCATTATTATATATTTTTAAGTTTACTTTCCATTTACTCCCTATGTTTAGGTTAGGTTAGGTAGTTCCGTCTGACCCCAGATGGGGCCACACATAGACCTTAGGGTAATTAATGAGGCCGGGTGATTATTTGGTTACGTTTGACTTAGAAATCCAGGAGGATTTTTGAGATTGTGGCAAATGCCAATAATTATTTTGGGGGCCTCTTGGCCCCTGCGATTCCAGGTTCCATACATTTCCTGCAGGTGTCCTCTGTCGTTATGACTAGCTTTATCGCATGAGCGGCTGCTAGGCAGTGTCCCGTTAGTATGCCAATGAGCAGACTACAGTCTCTTCTGTGGAGCTGTAGCAGATAGTGCGTAAGTTTCATGTCTCTTGTTTTGCACATAATTTTAGAGATTCTGCATCCGTTGGTGTTTTCTCACCTTACCTCTGCTTCTTTTTGTGCTATCTCCTCCGTCTTGCTGTTAAGCGTCTGTATGGAGATAGGTATGTTTAGTGTTTCTTCTTGGCCGAGTACGACTCCGGCTTTTGCAAGACTGTCTGCCATCTCGATTCCATCGATGCCCCGGTGGCTGGGAATCTAGTAGATTTGCACCTTTCTGGAGATGCTGAGGGAATCTAGTGCTTCCCAGCTCGCCAAGACATTTCTGGAGTTGATGGAGTGTCCTTGAATTGCCTTGATTGCCGCTTGGCTGTCCACGTAAATATTTATTTGGTTGTATGGAGCGTGAGCTTCCACCAACTCCGCTGCTTTCCTCATTGCGAAGACTTCCGCCTGAAATATGGTGCAGTGGTTTGGCAGTTTGTGTGAGAGCTTTATTTCTGGCTCTGCACAGTATACGGCGGCTCCGACTCCTGGGTCCATCTTTGAGCCGTCTGTAAAGAAGTGCGTTGCTTCTTGGGCCAGTCCTGTACGCCAGTTTTCTGGTCCCAATAGTGCTGATGTGCATATTGAGTTGATCTTTGGGATAATGTAATCCGTGCTACTATTGATCTACAAACCAACTATGCTGTGTAGCATGTTCATATAGTGATTGCGCACTGTAACAACTTTGTTGCAGAAAACACAAAGACTTCAAGCGCAATTGTAATTTGATAATTCTCGCATATGCATAAGTCAGCATATTCGGCTAAGCCACATATGTACATGCACACCACTCGTGGCCGCTCTGCAGCCAAAGAATATATATGTAAATTATATACATAAGCCCGCTGCCCTACGCCGGCAGCATAGCGGCATAGCATAAGTTATGAACCGAACAAGAAATAAATGAACATTGAATAAAGCAACACGTTTGCTCGGTTGTGAATTAATTGTAAGAAAACTGGCTGATCGACTGCTGAGGATATTGCACTAGATGTATATCCTGGGGCATCTATATTGCCCACACATGGCGACCGTGACAGGACCCGAACAGCTGTAAGTCTAATAAAGACTAAGCTAAAAGGACATGCAAGGAATCTGATAAGCAACGAAAGTTCAACCGATTCAATAATAACAAAGTTAACAAGTACAGTAAAAGGAGAGTCAGTGGAGGTAATATCCGCAAAACTCCTAAATTTACAACAAAGAAACAAAGCCGCAAATTTATACACCCAAGAAGTGGAGAAACTAACGAAATCTCTAGAGGGACCGTATATCCACGACGGCTTATCCCCTGACTTGGCCAGTAGATACAGCACAACACTAGCTGTCAAGGCCATGACACAAAACTGCGCAATTGATAAGGTCAAACTTATCATGCAAGCAGGTACATTCAACAATATGAACGATGCCATATTAAAATTTATCAATAGTTGCACAGAAGCTACAGGACAGACAAATACTGTACTGTACTATCAGCAACGAAACAATCAAGGAAACAATAGAGGCTTCAACCGAGGATACAACCGAGGTTCGTTCAATAACAGGGGAAACTTCCAAAATAACAATAACCAAAACAACAATAATAGACAAGGCCAATATAGAGGAAACTTTAATTACAGAGGCCGAGGAAACCCTAACTATAGAGGAAGAGGCAACTCTAATTATAGAGGAAACAGCTACTCTAACCAAAGGCAAAACGGCAACAATAGCAACAACAATGTCAGAGTAACCCAGAACAGTTCGGGAAACTCGCAGCCACCTTTAGATATGAGCAACTAAAAAACACCACAATATTCAACATAAACCTCAGTCTCAACATATTTGTATCATTCAGTCATGTACCAACAGGTACGAAATTAACATTTTTAGTAGATACAGGTGCAGATATTTCAATATTAAAAGATAATTCTGATGTCTTTCATGACATTCAAACAAATAATACCATTAACATCTAAGGTATTGGGAAAGGAACAATTAAATCCCAAGGTTTGACCTCAATTGAAATACAAACAGAGGAATACATAATCCCACACAATTTTCATATTGTTGACACAAACTTCGCGATACCATGCGATGGGATTATAGGCATTGATTTTATTAAAAGATTCAACTGCCAACTCGATTTTAAACCGTCAGAAGACTGGCTTATAATCAGGCCAGATAACTTAAAATATCCTATTTACGTACCAATAACGTACACTTCTGGCAATAATTTGATATTGTTGCCCGCAAGATCCCAAGTTGTCCGAAAAGTCCAGATCACTTCAAGCGAAGGTAATATATTAATACCAAATCAGGAAATCCAACCTGGTATTTATGTTGCAAACACAGTTGCAGCGTCCCAAAGTGCATTTGTCCGATTATTAAATACAACAAACAATGACCAAATAGTCAATATAAATGGCCTAGAATTTGAATCACTTTCGAACTATGATGTA
>JAWNNO010006478.1:0-30947 GCA_035044985.1 Lordiphosa fenestrarum | reverse complement strand
CCTGGCTAGACTGTCCGCAATCAGACACAAGCTACAGTGGAAATTGCTGTAGCCGTGATGTCCCCTTCCCCCCGCCCACCAGTCCCACTACCTGTAGTAGAGCGATTGGTGGAGCGGAGGGGAGGACAGCTCGGATCGGTTACAGCATTGGTTAATTAATTTCGTTTTACTAAATTGGTAAAATTCATTTGCTCATCTGAAGATGAGGAATCAGGACTATTTTCATTATTACTAAACTTATGATCTTGTGATGAGTTTTTAATATGGTTTGTTTTTAGTTGTTTTTTATCTTTTGCTTTAAGTTGTGACTTAAGTGGATTAGAAATATTTTTTGGAAGGATTTTAACTATTGGACTTGAGTTGGCGGGTAGTTTGTCAATGGACTGTGAAAGGACTTTGTTTGAAGATGTGGGTTCCATTTTATTTTCTGCTAAATCATGGTCGGGAACGATCTTACGTGCTGTTGATGAGTGGTTAGCCAGAGAAAGGGTATTTCCGCTCTGAATAATGCTTGTAGGATTATGCAAGTTGGTGTTAAGCTGGGGCTTGTTGTTGTAACCAGTGGAGTTAGTTTTTGCCACGCTGGAGTACAATGATCCATCGTGTGGGTGTCTAGAGTTGTAAATGGAGATAGCCTTTTTAATGTCCACCTTTTCGAGCGTCTTAATGGCTTGTATTTCCTGTTGCTTGACGAAGATGGGGCATCTTCTAAAAACTGAAGAGTGGTTGGTGTCTTGGAGATTCATATCCTTGCAGTTTACACAGCATTTATCGAAGTTGCAAAGTTCTTTGGTGTTAGGGTCCAAGTGGTATTCCTTGGCACAATTAATGCAAGATTTTTTGTTGCGACATAGCGTGGTGATATGGCCAAACCGAAAGCAATTGTTGCATCGGAGTGGGGCAGGTATATATGTGCGAACCTTGATCGATTCGTATCCTATTTTTATATTTTCGGGTGTTGTGTGGGAGCCAAATGTTAGTATTATTAATCCAGTTTCTTCCAATTCGTTGTTAACTTTCCTTAATATTTTTTTGACTTCAATGACGTTTTGGTTTGCCAGTTCTTGTTTGATTACATCTTCGGGTAGGCAGCGTAGATCATTGGAGTATATGACTCCTTTTGAGGCATTGAGGGTAGAATGTTCGCGAACCTCCACTGGGTATGGTCCCAGAAGTTGGAGTTTCATTAACTTAAGAGCTTGCAATAAATTCTTGGTTTTGATTAGCAAATTTCCGTCTCGTGTTTTTTTGGCCATTAAAACTTCGCCGCTGCATGTGAAATCAATTGATTTCCTAATCAGAAATGGTGAAATGTTTGCCATTGAACTGTCATCAGTTCGTTTCATGACCAAAAACTTGGGTTCAGATGTTGATTTTGCCCTATCAGGCGGATCGTCGGTCCCCATCGTAACGGTGATAAGTTGTTTTCAGTTAAGGGTTTAACTGTTTTTTTTTTCGTATGCTTTAAGCTTTGCTTTGTTTACAAGTTTGGTTTGCGATAAGGAGGGTAACTGAACCGAACCAGTACTTATTTTCGAGTGGTTTGCATCCCTGGTTGATTGTATATCCGCTGTCTTCGCTTGCTCTTGCTTGTCGAATATGTTTTAGCATATGGCTGTTGCTAACCTTTTCCACAATTTTAAAGTGTGCCTCTTCCTACGAAACAGAGTTGCCGATGCTGATTTCTATACGGTGTTTCTCTGCAAGACAGCTCCTGACTTTTAAGCACTGGGTACCTTTTGACTGTAAGTCATATAAATAAAATCTGTGCCTTATGTTTGGCAGTATAGTGGAGAGAGTCGAGTTTCAATAATTTTGAGTAGTTCGGGGCATTCTGTACATCCTTTTATACCCTGCTCCCATTAAAAATGGGAAAAGGGGGTTCATGAAGTTAAGCAAATGGATGTAACAGGGAGAAGGAAACATTTTCGACACCATAAAGTATATATTCTTGATCAGCTTGAACAGCGGAGTCGATATAGTCATGTCTGTCTGTCCGTCCGTCTGTCTGTATGAACGCGTCGATCTTAGAGACTATAAGAGATGGAGCCAGAAATTTTTGCTTGAAGTTAGGTGTGTCCGGACGCAGAATCAACTTGGTTTCAGATTTGGAAAATTAGGTTAAACATTTTTTGCCTACTTTCAGGGGATGAGCATTTCATAGCTGTTACATTCAGGGACGGAAACAGTTATAACTTATATTATAAAAGTACACACTTAATAGTTATTTAAAAACTTTTATTTTATTACTCCTAAGAATACAGTTATTGAGGAATTTTATTTTTTTTCTCAGTAAATAATAATTATTAAAGAGTTTTATTTTTTGAATCGGAGAATACTAGTAATTCAAGAGTTTTATATTATTACTCACAAAATAACTGTTTTTAAAAGAGTTTTATAATAAATGTCATTTAATAACAGTTTTTTAAAAACTTATATAAAAAACTCAGTTGATAATAATTATTAAAGACTTTTATTTTAAACCTCAGAAAATAAAAGTTATCGAAAGACTTTTATTATAAAATTATGTAAATAAAACTCAGTCAGACTTTAATTTTAGTATAACAAAATAAAAGTCTATTTGATTTAGCTTCAGCATTTTCTGCGCTGCGTGAATGATCTATGTAAGATACGAAAGGAAATGCCTATATATGTATTTTATTTTAACTATATTTTGTACCAGAGATCTATCATTGACCGATAAAAATGTGATTTTTGCTAACATTCACCGACTTCCAATCTTTAGACCGATTATGCAAAGGCTACTTTATAAGTAAACAAGCTGACCCGGCAAACGGCATAGATTATATGATATGAATGATCTATGATTCTCCGATTCAAAAAATAAAACTCTTTAATAATTATTATTTACTGAGTATTAAAATAAAAATAAAAAATAACTGTTAATGTTGACCATTACAGTAAAACTCAGCCAATAAAACTTTATTGCTAATATCGAGGACGCAAGGAAAAACTAATATTTTCGTGCATTTAGAATAATTTTAGGAAATTTGCTTTATAGTTTTATTCGTATAAGAGTTTTATGAAAATAAGTGTTATTTTCCGTCCCTGGTTACATTTAAATTCAAAAACAAATGAATGAAAAAAATTAACAGGGTATTTTGTAGTCGGAGCACTCGACTGCAGCGCCCTTACTTGTTCAAATAGAAGCGTAGTAGCTTTTCCACTTCATCATATTCCTCGTGTCCCCAGACCTTGAACGTCCTGTATTTAATACTCTGTAACAAATTTTCGTCGCTAAAGTGATATGGGATGTTTCTGATATTCTGTAAATGGCTGCTGAAATGAATGCTTCCATTTTTGTCATTTCTGATCTTTCCTATCCTCTTCCGTATGGGTAGAACTTAGGTTTTTTCAACATTTAATGTGAGACCCCACATACAGCAGTAGTTGTACATATATCCAGCATACTTGAATTTGTCATCAGAACCAAATCATCCGCATACATAAGAACTCTTATGTGTGTCTTACCTACTGAAATGCCACCCCTAATCCAGTCAACTATGTCATAAATATACAGTGCGAATAAAAGTGGTCTTAGCAAGCAGTATGCTTTTGCGCCAGTGTTATTTCCAAGCCAGTTGGATAATTTAGTTCCATCCCAAACCGCTGCCTCGACTCCATTATATACCACAAACGGGATCTTCGAGGTTGCCTTCCTTGTGCATTGGAAATGTAATACTTCTTTTGAAGCTTCTTGGGAAAAAGTCTCTTGCTAGAGGCGTATTATACTCAGCAGTAATACAGCATATTAAAAAATCAGGCGCATGCTTGAAGAACTCCGCTGAAATTCCGTCTTCGCCAGGTGCCTTGTTTAGCTTTACCTTTTTTATTGCCGTTCTGCCGTTCCGCCCATAAGATGACCTCGTGGGTTCCAGTATATCCGTGTGTTTTCTATAAGCAGCGAGTCGTCTCTCACTAGCCTAACTCCAGAGCCTTTTGCGATTAACATTTTGACGTAGCGGTCTTCAAACAACACTTTGGGACCGTTTGACTGAAATGGGCCTGTTATTGGGTTGTTGTTAGACCGACCAGCGTTCGTGCTCAACAACATCCGAACTAACAGAGAGTGCGCTAGCAGCACACAATCGGTTGAGGGAAGACCGAAACCGTTTTTTTTTTATTTGTTCGGTTGTGGTCGTAAGCAGAGCCGTCTGGCAATATGGGTTGAGAGTTATTTACGTGCTATGCTTTATTTCCGTTGTTTCTCGCTTAGCTTAGGTATTAGTGTGACCTTTCGTCAAATACATGTACGGCATTTCTTAAAGCTTATTAATATAACATATGGGGTACTCGTGCTACAATTAGTATAGGGTACTCCTTGCCTGCTACCCTTTTTTCGTTGTTGTGGGAGACAATGTCTCTTCGTATAGCAAGGAGCATTCTTTTTGGTAAATGCCTTTTGCAGTTGAGGTCTTTGTCGATGTTTATAAAGGTACCTTTAAGCAGTATGGTTTGCTTGAGGACAGCGAACACTGCTGATGTTGAGCCGAAATCAACCATTACCGACATCATTCCTTTGAATTCGCTCAGCTTCCTTGTAGACTCAATTTGATATGGCTTTGTTACCTTGGGTCCTGAGTTCATAAGGTTCTTCACGGCTTTGTGGGAATAGCTCTGCGCGCCTAGTGCTCTAAATAAAGGGTGGTCCATCGGTTGTTTGCAATTTGAAATATTCATAATTTGACTTTAAAATCGTCAAATGTCATTCGGAAAGCAACTAATATTTAGTATGAACTTTGACATCCACGAGTGGGGCGCTATTGGCTTGAAGAAAGTTGGGAAATATTAAAAACATATTTCCAAAGTGGTGAGTCCTCGACTCAAACTGTGCAAAATTTAGAAAACAAATGTAAGCAAAAAAATGTTCCGAAAACTCAATTTGTGGATCAAGTCGTGGAGCGAGTTCGTGAAACTGGAATGTTGGTGGATAAACCAATCCGTGTAAGTACTCGTCCGGTGTTCTTGATGTTAACTCGCCATCGATTTCAACAATTGGACATTTAGCGCACTTCTTTGATGCGAAAGAAAGACCTTGCCATGAAGCCATACAAAGTTCAATTGGTGCAGCAAAAGCCTATTGACTATCCGAATCCGAAGATCAATTGGCCGAAGACGGTGAATATTACAGAAAAATCTTTTTTTCGGAGGAAGCACATTTCCACCTCGTTGCTTATGTTAATAAACAAAATTGTAGCATCTGGGCACAGAAAAAACGCATATCATCCTCGAGAAGCCAATGCACCCACCACGTGTCACTGTTTGGTCCGGATTTTGGTCTTGAGGCATCATTGGTTAATTTTTCTTTGAAAATGAAGAGGAGCCACCGTGGCCGTGAATGGTGAGCGCTAACGCGCTATGTTAAGTGATTTGTTCTTCGAGGAAATTGAAGCGGAAGACGGAAAATGTTCTCAAAAATTGGATGGATCGAATGGGCTACTGCCAAGTCAGTCGTGTTGGTCATTTGACCGAAATTGTTTTTCATAAATAAATGACATGAACCAACCTATCCAATCAATGTTCAACCTTTGAAAAAACATCGAGCCCCTTTTTTATAGCAAAATCTAATTCCCATTTTTAAAGTCTTGATCCGAAGATGTTTCAATGAGAAGCCACTTTTTCGCTGAAGGTACACTTCGTCTTGCAGGTGCGTTCTGTAGAGTGGGCATGGTAAAGGCGCAGCTCCAGAGTCGCTTTGTATATTAGGTGGTGGTGTTCGCTGCAGTTAGATACTTTAGTTCCATCCCAAACCGCTGCCTCGGCTCCATTATATAAGTCTTGCAGCAAAGTCTTGTTGTTTGAAATGTTGAGGTTGCTCAATTTATACCACAAACATCTTTTGTTCAGTGTCAACATCCATGCCTTAATCCAAATTGGAATTCGCTGAGTCTTGAATGTTCATTTACCCATTTCTCTAATCTGGTAACCAGAACGGATGCGAGGATTTTAGCTTGAACGTTTATTAAGGATATACCCTATAGTAAATGGGATCTTCGAGGTTGCCTTTCTTGTGCATTGGAAATGTAATACTTCTTTTGAAGCTTGTTGGGAAAGAGTCTCTTGCTAGAGGCGTATTATACTCAGCAGTAATACAGCTTATAAAAAAATCAGGCGCATGCTTGAAGTACTCCGCTGAAATCCGGTCTTCGCCAGGTGCCTTGTTTAGCTGTACCTTTTTTATTGCCGTTCTGCCGTTCCGCCCATGAATTAACCTCGTGGGTTCCAGTATATCCGTCTGTTTTTTATAAGCAGCGAGTCGTCTCTCACTAGCACCCTGTTGTGGTAGAGTTGGCTCCAGCAATTAATGTGAACACATCCGATTGTTTTGATCTTCGCTTATGAACTGTCTTTACTTCCGTTGTTTCTCGCTTAGCTTAGGTATTGGTGTGACCTTTCGTCAAATACATGTATTGCATTTCTTAACGCTTATTAATATAACATATGGGGTACTCCTGCTACAATTAGTTATGGGGAACTCCTGCTACAATTAGTATAGGGTACTCCTTGCCTGCTACAATTCGGCCATCCTGACCGGAGTGCTCCTGAACTGCATAAGGGAATTCTGATTGTATTTACATTAAGGCTTAAATGCGTTATTATTTACATTGGATTTAATTTTACATTACTTACATGATAAGTCTTAAATCTTAGTTTTGCTCCCTTTCTTTCCTTTTATTTACACCTAACCACTGACGTATATTTGCAATAGCCCAAAACTCCTTTATATGGAACTCGCGTCTGTTGGAACCCTTCTACATCCTCCAACATATACCTATAATTGCGAAACACCTTGATTACTCTATACGGCCCCTTAAATTTGAGTGTCAAAGTTTTTTACCATAACAAAATCATCTTCTGTATACTTATGGGGCTCTTGACTTTTTTATCAACTGATTCTTTGTTATATGCCTGCACTTTCTGTTGATGAGTGTTTGCTTCTTCACGGATTTTAATCAAGTCTCTTTCTTCTTGTTTATCATTCAATTCCTTAAGTCTTTCTTTTAACTCATCTGATCATTTATGGGTCTTTCAATGGTATTGTTCAGTGTAAGGTCAACCGTTTGTAACACAGCATCCCAAACTTTCAAAATCCTGCGACGTAAAACTACTTCCTCGATCAGACACAATGCAACTTGGCTTGCTATAGGCTCTAAAGTAATCTTTCAACGCATAAATGACCTCCTTAGTATTTGTGGTTTTTGTGGCATACAACCTAACAAATTTAGTGAAGGCATCTATAACTACTAGAATATGTTTATTTGCCCTACACAGAAAAAAAAAACAAGCCATCCGGGATTAAATCAATCCCAAATGATGTCAGAAGTCGGTCAATCCCGGATTTTCTCGTTTCAAGTACGAATTGCATTGACTTGATCTCGGATATCTCGGCTCCAGAACGACCTTTGCTTGAAATTTCAATCCGAATGTCGAGATAAAATCATGTTTTTTTGGGATTGACTTTATCTCCCCATTTTTTTTTCTGTGTACCTTTATCAACTGGACCAAAGTGGTCTATATGCACTACCTCAAACGGTACTGATTGTTTTGGTATGTTATGCTGAAATCATTCTTCTTTGCCATTTTTTGCCGAATATGCTATACACTTTAAGCAGTTCTGTATAGGCTGCTTGGCCTTGGCCCTAATATTAGGAAACAAATAACTCTTGCATATCGAATCTGTCATTTTGTCTATTCCTACATGACCCAACTCATCATGATATTTATACATTACATGCCCTTCCATTTCTTCCGGTACGCAGAATAATAATGTTTGACTGTCTTTCTTCTTATATATTACTCCATTTCTCATTTCATAATATGTATGCTCCGTTTCCTGCAAAATATCCCTCTATTTCTTTAACTTTTCATCTCTGCTCTGACAAATAATTAAATTTTCTTTAAATGTATTAGCATCAACAGTTAATATCTGTGTATTTCTACTGAGTGCGTCAACATGTTGCATTTTTTTACCCGCTCTATTTTCCAAAGAATATTCGTAATTTTGAAACTCCAGTGCCCATCGGGCTATTCTCGGATTCAGCTCCTTTTTATTCAACGTCATTGTGAGTGCACTATAATCAGTTACAATCTTAAAATGTTTGCCTTGTAGATAAATTCTGAATCGTTGAAGAGCACTTACTATGGCTAACGTCTCCAATTCAAAACAATGATACTTAGCTACTGCTTCTGTCGTCTGTTTTGAAAAGTAAAACACTGGGTGCCATCTACCATCACTCCTTTTCTGCATAAGTATTGCTCCAAACCCCAACGCGCTCGCATCACAATCAGTTCTGTCGGATCACCTGGGCTGTATAAAGCTAGTATCGGTGCATTTAATAAGTTATTCTTAAGCATTTCAAAACATTCCAGTTCCTCCTTACCGAACTTAAGCTGCTTGTCTTTTCTGACTAAGTCGTATAATAACTTTGCCTTGGACGAAAAATATTTCACAAACCGCCGAAAATAAGAACACAAGCCCAAGAAACTCTGAACTTCGTGCACCTTCTTCGGCACTGGAAAATCTTTTACCGCTTGCAATCCTTTATCATCCGGTCTTATTCCATCTCCTGACACTGTGTACCCCAAGTACTTGACCTCAGTTTGAAGAAATTCGCACTTATCTAATCTTAATTCCAACTATTCATCTAATAACTTCTGTACTTGTTTCTTCTCAGCATACGACAATCTTCTAGGAGAATAATTGAACGGCTTAACATTTTCAAATGAAGCTTCATCTCGCATTTGACCTCTGGTACTAATGGTCTTTTAGCTGTTCTATATGATTTCTCAAACATATTCTCAAGTCTTTCCTTCAGTTTCTGATTACAGTTTTCTCCCATAATTAAGTTTTCTTCCGTTCGTACACATGTGTGTTTTATTGGTAACACACTAAAGTTTGTTCGATTTATCTTATCCTCAGCGTCTCTCCCTGCTATACCTTCCTTATTCAATCCTTGCTTCATAAGTCGCACACCTCCACAGCCTTCCTATTTAGCACTCTCACTTTCTGAACATTCATTTGCCAGAACATTTTTACATATTTTTATGTTTTTTAAACCAAAGTAAAATTTTTCATTATTTCGCAAATGTTGTCGTAAGCAAGAAATTTTAATAAAGCTTATTGGGCTCCCGGAATCGATGAGGCATTCTAGAAGTAAGCACTGGTTATCATAATTGTTAATTATAATATTAAAATACCTTACATATTCGTTGCGTGAAGTTTTTTCTGAATGCAGTGAGATATTTGATGCTCCAAACTCCCGCAACTGTAGCACGCCCCACGTTCACGCTTCGGCTTCTGACACTCCGCTGCAAAATGACCAATTGAGTTGCAGTTGAAACAGCGTGAAGACGCAGCGATCGGTTTGCCATCCAGATTTCTCTCCAAACGAGGTTTCCTTTCAGCACATTTCGGCCATGGAATCTTCTCAAAAGCTTGCAACAACTGAGCTGAGCGCTCAAAGCATTGCATGAACGTCTGTCTATGAAGTTGTTCGTCTGGTATTCCTTCGATTATTTTGTCGATTAACTCTTCTTCATCGATACAGATATGTGACGCCAACACCTTTTTTTCCTTGAAGTAAGCTGCAAATTCTTCGCCTGCCACCCACTTTTGACATTGAAATTTTGAACGTAGCTGCATTTTGTTTTCCTTCGATAAGAAATTTTCGACCATATCATCCAAAAGCTGCTTCACTGGCATGGTCAGACGGTTTTCATCTCCATACAGCCACGATTGGGCTCCATCTCTCAATTTGGACATAAGTAACATTCGCATCATGTTGTCATTTAAGTTGTAAGCATTTTCTATTGCCTTGAGTTGCGCAACCCAAATTTTTACAAGGCCGTTCCCATCAAATGTTGGCAACATGTCCTTAATAGCACTCAGCATGTTGCTAACTATGTTGCCCGCGTTATTGCCAGCGTTGTTGCCAGCCACGGCGTTCCCAGCAGCTGCTGCGTTCTCTGCTCTCTCTTTCTCTGCCTTCTTCAGTACAGCGTTGTCTAATTTCATTAGCTCTACCTGTGATTTTAGCATTTTTATAGCGATTTCTGCTTCTCCTTGTTCGTTCGTCTTCTTCCCGCTCATTTTTGTCCGCTTCGCTATCATTGCTGCCGTCTGTAGCATTTGCGCCAACTCCACGGCCGCCATCGTCGTGGTTTTTTACAGGCTCTATTCCATCAGGATGATCTTCCCCAAGGGGCACTCACCACGAAACTCAACAGGAATTTCACCTAAGCGTGTCGCCAATGTAGCCTTACTGCCGTTCGTTGGGTATCCCAATTCGTGCAACCAATTTCGCAATTGCGTTGTAGAATATTCGTCTGCGCCGACCGCTTGCATGTTGTTGTTGTATTCACGCCCACAGAGGATGAGGAAAAAAGTTGTGTTTTATTTTCCTTTCTTTTGTGAATTGTCTTTTGCACACACACGAATTGTTCTTTAATTTTAATATCACTTGGGCTTTATTTATATTTTGTAAGCGTTTTCAGGATTAATCCCACTTCTGAAAATGTGTGGTAGAGTTGGCGCCAGCAATTAATGTGAACACATCCGATTGTTTCGATCTTCGCTTATGAACTGTCTTTATTTCAGAGGTCGCAACAACCGGTCCTCTCTTTTAAGTTGTCAGAAAACAACCGGTTTCGTGCGACACATTTACAAAGAGGGACAAAAACAACCCTCAACTGCGCTCACTGGTTGTTTTCGGTCGTGAGAAGAGAGAAACACATTTGTTTTTGTTTTTTCGGTCTCGGTCTTTTGGAGACCTTTTCACAGCAACCGAACGCTGAAAAGGTCTTTTTTGTGTGTGTGGCAGGACGGCCCGACACACGGTGAGCATTCGGTGTTTATCGGCAAGTATGTGAGTTCACTCAGTGCGTGCTTACATGTTGATGCGAATTAACATATGCACATGTGCCTCGCATTACATGCGCACATTACATGCGCTCTCTTATTCTCTCTCGCACTGTTACGCTCTGCTCCCACTTGACCATGATGCAACTATATAAGGTGAGGACGCGCCAGTGTGAGGCGTACTTTTGCTAAAGCTGCGAGAGAGATTGGGAGAGAGAGTGGGAGAGCGAGTGGGAGAGCGAGTGGCAGAGCAAGAGTGAGTGGCGCACATGGACGCACTTTATGTATGCGGGTGTGTCTGTGTGTGTAACAACAAATGCGATCGCTCAATCAATTGTCAGAAGAAAAATACATTTTAGGAAACAATCCAATA
Organism: Lordiphosa fenestrarum; assembly: GCA_035044985.1. Taxonomy (NCBI): domain Eukaryota; kingdom Metazoa; phylum Arthropoda; class Insecta; order Diptera; family Drosophilidae; genus Lordiphosa; species Lordiphosa fenestrarum. The sequence goes on along the minus strand of JAWNNO010006478.1, from coordinate 19,695 downwards.
CTAGTGTAAATATTAATTAAAACCATTTAAACATTAGTAATGTTAATAAAAAATAATTATTTGTATTTATCAGCTTCGTACTAACATTGGGATATGGGCATTTCCGCGATGCAAAATTATGTACAAAAAGAGAGATTCTATAACATTTTGTTACCTCTATGTTTGGTGCATAAAATTAAAAAAAAAACAATATAACCTTTTTCAATTGTATTGTGTTATTTATTATTTATATACAAATTAAACAAATATTTGTGTGATACACTTTTTGTTGCATCATGATCATGGCCTTGGCTAAGTATGTATTCATTTTTTGCTACAGCGCAAAAAAACCACCCCCAAATACATAAACAAAACAAACAAAAAATCGACATCCGCGGACAACCTTACGCTTCAAGAGTACGCTCAGCACTGAACGTGGGGGTACTTTGCAGCGAACTCTCACTGGCGTGTCCTCACCTTATATAGTTGCATCATGCACTTGACTAAGCTCACAGAGACCTTTTGCGACTAACATTTTGACGTAGCGGTCTTCAAACAACACTTTGGGACCGTTTGACTGAAATGGGCCTGTTATTGGGTTGTTGTCAGACCGACCAGCGTTCGTGCTCAACAACATCCGAACTAACAGAGAGCGCGCTAGCAGCACACAATCGGTTGAGGGAAGACCGAAACCGTTTTTTTTTATTTGTTCGGTTGTGGTCGTAAGCAGAGCCGTCTGGCAATATGGGTTGAGAGTTATTTACGTGCTATGCTTTATTTCCGTTGTTTCTCGCTTAGCTTAGGTATTAGTGTGACCTTTCGTCAAATACATGTATGGCATTTCTTAACGCTTATTAATATAACATATGGGGTACTCGTGCTACAATTAGTATAGGGTACTCCTTGCCTGCTACCCTTTTTTCGTTGTTGTGGGAGACAATGTCTCTTCGTATAGCAAGGAGCATTCTTTTTGGTAAATGCCTTTTGCAGTTGAGGTCTTTGTCGATGTTTATAAAGGTACCTTTAAGCAGTCTGGTTTGCTTGAGGACAGCGAACACTGCTGATGTAGAGCCAAAATCAACCATTACCGACATCATTCCTTGGAATTCGCTCAGCTTCCTTGTAGACTCAATTTGATATGGCTTTGTTACCTTGGGTCCTGAGTTCATAAGGTTCTTCACGGCTTTCTGGGAATAGCTCTGCGCGCCTAGTGCTCTAAATAAAGGGTGGTCCATCGGTTGTTTGCAATTTGAAATATTCATAATTTGACTTTAAAATCGTCAAATATCATTCGGAAAGCTACTAATATTTAGTATGAACTTTGACATCTACGAGTGGGGCGCTATTGGCTTGAAGAAAGTTGGGAAATATTAAAAACATATTTCCAAAGTGGTGAGTCCTCGACTCAAACTGTGCGAAATTTAGAAAAAAAATGTAAGCAAAAAAATGTTCCAAAAACTCAATTTGTGGATCAAGTCGTGGAGCGAGTTCGTGAAACTGGAATGTTGGTGGATAAACCAATCCGTGTAAGTACTCGTCCGGTGTTCTTGATGTTAACTCGCCATCGATTTCAACAATTGGACATTTCGCGCACTTCTTTGATGCGAAAGAAAGACCTTGCCATGAAGCCATACAAAGTTCAATTGGTGCAGCAAAAGCCAATTGACTATTTGAATCCGAAGATCAATTGGCCGAAGACGGTGAATATTACTGAAAATCATCTTTTCGGAGGAAGCACATTTTCACCTCGGTGGTTATGTTAATAAACAAAATTGTAGCATCTGGGGCACAGAAAAAACGCATATCATCCTCGACAAGCCAATGCACCCACCACGTGTCACTGTTTGGTCCGGATTTTGGTCTTGAGGCATCATTGGTTAATTTTTCTTTGAAAATGAAGAGGAGCCACCGTGGCCGTGAATGGCCGTGGCCGTGAATCAACAACACGGCGCTCCGTGCCATACAGCGCACGCCACAATCGATCTTATGCGCCTTATCTTCGAAAATCAGCAAATACGGAGATGTGAATTGACCGCCAAGAAGCTGTGATCTGACACCGTTAGACTATTATCTTTGGGGAGCGTTAAAGGACAAATGTTATGCAAACAATCCTGAAACAATTGATGAGTTGAAGAACGGGACTCGAGTTGCTATTGCTGACATACGTGCCAAAACAATTGAAAATGTTCTCAAAAATTGGATGGATCGAATGGGCTACTGCCAAGTCAGTCGTGTTGCTCATTTGACCGAAATTGGTTTTCATAAATAAATGACATGAACCAACCAATCCAATCAATGTTCAACCTTTGAAAAAACATCGAGCCCTTTTTTTTTAGCAAAATCTAATTCCCATTTTTAAAGTCTTGATCCGAAGATGTTTCGATGAGAAGGCACTTTTTCGCTGAAGGTACACTTCGTCCTGCAGGTGCGTTCTGTAGAGTGGGCATGGTAAAGAAGCAGCTCCAGAGTCGCTTTGTACATTAGGTGGTGGTGTTCGCTGCAGTTATGATGTCCCCTTATACGCATTTGGCATCGTGTACATAATGCAACTGAGACTGCGTCCGTCGATAAAGATTCATCTTTTTCGAAAAATGTTCCATCAAATAGTGCACAGATTTTTTTTGAGTTGATTTCATATATTTTTCTTGTTTAAATCAAATTGAATTTCAACTTCTAAATACAACACAAGCTGAAAGTGTAATTATGATTGAAATTTTCCACTTAGTTGAAATCAATCAACTAAATTTAACTAAAGTTGAAATTAGTCAAAGTTGAATTTAGTCATGTTGTGTTATAGTTAGTTTTAAGCAAGTTGATATTAATCAACCAACATTTTAGTTGACTAATCAACTTTCTACGTTTAGTATCTACACTCATTACACAATGAATAAAAGGTAGTGCAATGAAGGTTTTGGCGTTGTAACTGTCCACTTAAACCCCTTTTTTGAAAATTTTCAGCGCACACTCGCCAACATACTTTTAAAGGAGATTCTAAATAGCAAAGCAACCACTGCCGTTGCAGATTTTCTTCTTTAGGAAATTTGCAAAACGGTCGCCTATTTGGCTTTACACTCCACTTAAATTTATTTTTACACATACAATTCATTTCGATATTAAAGTAAAGTCACTCACACACAAGCCAAATTGCAAATGACAAAATTGAAGCAACTATTTAATATCAAAGAAAAAGAAATGTTTGTTAGCCGGCTCAAGGTCGTATGTCTTTTATGTGCTTTTAATAAATAAAAACACAGTAAGTTTGGATTCTCCGATATATTTCGATGTGCCGTCGGCATTCGTCATTAGGGCTGTATATAACAATATCACAAGAAAAAAACGCAAAATTTTTAAACTTGACAATTAAACACAAAAGGGGTACAAAATAATTACATACAGAGGGCACAGCGTCCAATCAGTCAGCTGTGGAGTTTGAAACTAAATTGTTTTTCTTATTGCCATCGAGAATGTGTCTGTATATGTGTGCACAATTTTCTGTGTCCGTTTTGTTATTCAGTCTTATGTGTGTGGGTTAGGGTTGTCGATAAATCTCAAAATATCAATATCGAAAATATAAAAAGTCTAAAATTTCAATATCGATATTTGATATATCGAGACCAGAAAACATCGATATATTAATAATAATAATAATAAATAATCATAAATAATCTAAATCTAAATAAATCAAATAATAATCAAACCAGGATAAGATGTTACAGAACGTTTTCTAAAGCTTACACAAACCAGGAAAAGATATTACAGAACGTCTACGTCTTTAAGACCTCTAATGACCAGTGCAAGTTTTCGTTCCATCGGATCTTTCCAATAGCATAACTTAAATTTACGATTGAACTATTTTTTAGGGCTCGACATTTCAGACGAGTATTTAGTTACGCGTGACACGTGTATACGAACGTGGTTCGTGTTTCAGTTCGAACGTAAGTGTACACGTGAATTACTGTTCGTGTATTCGTGTCCGAGTATAGGTTAGAACGTACGTGTACTACCCGAAACACGTGATTGACGTGTTTAAAGCTAGAGACACACTAGGCTGACGCATGTTAACATACCAGCCGAAGTGTCTTCGGCATCTGATCCAAACGAATCAGATGCCATTTAAAGTGCATAGAAAATTTGCTTTTAGAAACACACTAGCAACACGCCTACCTGCGGAGTGGGAGGAGGGGAAGAGAGGTCCTTACCTCGTCCGTTCCTCTCCTTGTGATCATGAAGTTCGTGGCGAAGGGGGGCAGATCACAGTGCACACAAACGAAATCGGCCTAGTGGTTTCGAACAGCACGAGAAAGCAGTGAGAATCTTCTCGCGACACAATGATTCTGGCAAAATGCTGGTATAGTTATAACGAAAAAGAAACATTTACGTGTTACACGTGATTCACGTTAGCACTGGAAACACGGATATACGTGTATTCGGATATACGTGTGTTAAGTACACGTGTAGTTCGTAAACACGTACCTATACACGTAGCACTTCACGTGTTCACTTGTATTCGTACTACACGTGAAACATCAAGGCCTACTATTTTCCTTAGGTCAGGCTATATTTTCAAAGTAACTTAGTAGTGAAGTTTTTTTTGCAATAACTCTTCATTTCTTTCTCGTACTTTTGACACAATACTTCACAAAATTAGAATCACTTTCAAATATCAAAGAAAAAGCTAAATTTTTTAATTTATGTATTTGAACCTGTGACCAAATACATATTTTTAATTTTAAGAGTGCAGAGCTTAAAGACTAACAGATTTTGCATACTGGATAATGTCAACAGAAAGATAATTTCTTCATATATTGCATATATTGTATAAACAACAGTTTGATTGGGGCTAACTTTTTCAAAATAATGGGTTGAAAATGATTTTAACAAAACCAGTTGCTCTGGATTAAAAGTACTCCACTATTGTTGGTTGGTCAAACACCGTTTTATGGTCGCTGATTTCACATTGCACTTTTCTTTATTCTGCAATATAGATTCTGTATTGGAGAGCTTATATAGCAGAGACTGGCAATCGACGGCCCGATTGTCCCGACTGGCTTGGCCCCTTACTCTGCCTAAAAGGCAATGGGCATTGCCACGGTCTTGAAATGCTAAGAAAACGAGAAAGCTAAGCTCACTTCGTCTGTGCCGAAGTTTTTATACCCTTGCAAGTGCTCGCTTAAATATTTTCAAAAAATACTCTTTTTCCCATTTTCCGACCGATCGTTCGTATCGGAGCTATATGATATAGTCATTTGATTTGGACCAAAACTTGTAAACTTATGTAAATGCACGAGAAACAAGCAAATACAAAATTGCAGGATGCCTCTATTAAAAACAAAAAAGTTTTTCTGACTAAGACTGGTTTTCAGACCTATCTTTTGTATGGCAGGTATACCATATAGTTGTCCGATTTTAATAAAAATTAGTAGGATTATAAAAAAACATATAAAACTTACGATTGCAAAGTTTGGAGACGTTTCCACTGAAAAGAAAAAAGTTTTTCATACTAAAACTAGTTTTCCGACCGATTGTTCCTATGGGAGCTATGAGATTTAGTCATACGATCCGGTCGGTTCCGACATATTAGTAGTTTGCAGCAAAAAGAAGACTCTGTGTAAAATTTCAGCTCGATAGCTTTAAAAGTGAGAGACTAGTTCGCGTAGAAACAGACAGACAGACGGGCGGACAAAGCTCAATCGACTCAGCTCGACACCGTGATCAAGAATATATATAGTTTATGGGGTCGGAAATGAATATTTCGATGTGTTGCAAACTTCTGGGCAAAATTATAATACCCTTTGCAGGGGTATAAATGGTAGGTAGTATGGTAGTTTTTTTAGATATATCGTTTTTAAAAATATCCATTTATCGATATAACGGCACAAAAATTATCATATCGGAATAACCCTTATCGTCAAACACAAATATTGATATATCGATATATCGATAAAATATCGACAGCTCTAGTTCAAATTCCAAACACTCGATGGACCACCCTGTAGTTCCACACTTTAAAAACAAGAAAGAAAGTCGGTCAAGCCCGACTATAACATACTCTGTACCAAGAAAATTATATGCAGCAGCGAACAGTCTTTAGATCATAACTCGAAAGCCGTTCATCTGATCTTCTCCATTCGGATCGATAAGATATCCTGATAACTAAATATGTCCAGAAGGAACAAGATATCTATCTTCAAAACTGTGTGAGATATGACGTTTTTTCTAAATTGACGGGGCGGGAGGGGGCGTGGCCAAAATTGAAAATAAACTTGATCTGGGTGCAGACATAAGAAGCATATGTCCCATACATGTCAAACCTCTATCTCTTACCATCTCTGAGATCTGTGCGTTCATACGGACAGACAGACGGACAGACTGACAGACGGACGGCTGTATCGACTCGGCTGTTGATGCTGATCAAGAATATATATACTTTAATGGGTCGGAGATGCTTCCCTCTGGATGTTACATACTTTTGCACAAACTTATAATACTCTATGTACCTACAGAGTATAAAAAAATAATTTGATTTGATAATTTGAAATAATCTACTCCAAACCTCGCTCTAATAACTAAATAATTAAAAGTCCCTTATGCTCTTTACATTGCGGAAGCTAAAAGAAAGATAGAACAAACAAGAAAGAAAGCCGGTCAAGCCCGACTATAACATACTCTGTGCCAACGAAATTATACGATCAGCATAAATTTTGATGCTGCAGAAGCAGCTGAAAGCAATGCTGCTACTGCGTTGCAGCAGCAAACAGTCTTTTGATCATAGCTTTTGCGGATTGAAGGCACGAACCATTTATCCTTAAAACTGTGGGAGATATGATGTTGCCAAAATTGAACATAAACTTGATCTGCACTAAAAGAATGAAAGAACTACGATATAAGAATTTCAAAATCAATTTTGATTTAAAAATCATTATATAATTCTTAAATTTAATTTTTATAATACAAATTAAAAATACAAATTATTGAACAATTTTTATTAAAAAATCGGAAAATAAAGCTAATTCTTCATCTTTTTTTTTAAATTGAAAATAAAATTGAATGTAAATAGCTTAAGAACCGTGAAGTGTACTACCAAAATCTAAAAACATTCATGATGTTTGAGTCAATACCTCTCATATGATACTTCACATGTCCTGATAGGATCAACATTAAGGATTTTGAAGGTATAACTTTATGTGTGTAAAAAAATGTACCAAGTCGGTGGCGTGCACAGTTAGTCCACATGACCACACACAAATTTCCAAATTGTGTATCGTCTTGTGAACTGAACACATACTTCCTCGCCAACATTTTCATAAATGAAGAAACGGATCTAATTTAAAAATTGTCTTAAGTACTTATTGTATATTTGAACGTTAATAACGTAAACGAGAGCGTAAGTTAAAGTCGGCCCTGCCCGACTTCGAAATACCCGTTACTCAGTTCAATTAATGTTCAATAATTTCATGCGGTTAGGATAAGTATGCAACATTTTTTTAACTCGCCCATTTATTATCCGATCCTTTTGAAAATGAAAAATGTGAGATTGTAGATATTGGCCACATAGACTACACTGCAAAATCTGATCTCGATATTTTAAAAGAAACTCGCCGCTGTCGGTTGAAGTGTGAAGACGTTTTATTCGTTGTAAAATCTTTAAAATCAGTTGTTAAAACAAAAACTTTCGACTCGCGATAATAGACTTTAATGGACATTCATAAGCACTCGTGCACTCGGTCTATTTTTTAGTCTAGTTAATGGCCCATATTGCGTGGGTTGTGGGTGGATACTTTAAATGGTACTCCATCTCGCGGTTTTTTGGCTGAGGAGTAACATCTCTTAGACCAATGAAATAGCCCATTATGTAATCATAAGTTTAGCTCTTATTAAAAATCTACCGTGCGGCTTTAAAGATTTTCAAGAATTTAGGTTTGACTTCTTCTGGAGGTACCTCAACCAATTGTACTATTAAGGCGATTTTTTTATATAATGTTCCCAATGACCCTGTCTGTGTTTGCTGAATTTTGTAGATTTTTATCTTGTACCATTAACAACTAAGTTAAAACTGTTGTCGCTTTGTGTTGCTACTACAAAAGTACCCATAAAACCTAGGGTATAGTTGAAAAACTGGGTATGAGGCGATGCTTACAGAAGTGCCTTCTATCAGAATTTAAGGGTCTCATCCCGGGTTTTTTCCAAAAGTTTGATTTTGTCGAACTGTGTAATAAACAAAAAACTAGTGTTTATAGAAAAATAAATTGTTGATTTGAATTAAAAAGAATACATAAGACGAGAAATCACTTAACATCACAGTAACTAGTCTGCAGACAATTATTCATTCATTTTTCACAAGCTAGTGTTCAGATCTTTCTATGCAAACGCAAAACCAAAAACAATAAACGATGCGCCGTTAATCCGTTTCTCCGCTTTGTCTTTCGCCTTCGGCGCGGGTCACTTTTTCCTACTCAGAGTATGAAGTGGCATATCCGACTACTAGAATTACTTGTATACATTTGTGTATGATCCCATATAGTATATTATTGATTGTTTTTGAGTCAATAAAAATAAAAGTCTATCTTAAGGCTTTTCCATTAACGATCTGTCCAATCGACTCATTGTAAAATGCTTTAAATCTCAATGATAGCTCAAATGTGAAGAGTATACAAACTTCTTTGTTCGGCGTTGGCAAAACTGTTTTTGGTTGTGTGTGCGTCGCACACCAACGGTATTACCTTTTTTCAGCTGCAGAAGGTAAAATTGCAACAAGAAAAACACACGGAGTTCTGTTCTGCCGACGTCAAAGCAGAAGCGTGAAGAAGGCATGAATTTAACGATGCGTGAATTCTGGAACTGAAGGGTCGTGTTCTATAAATAGCTTTCAATGCTTATAGCGTACGTGTGATTTTGTGCAGTCGGCCGTGGCAGAGGCCCTATGCACACGAGGCAGCGCGCCCAAAGGTGTTTTCACCAGAGCTGTAAAGGAATCAATTATTTCCAGATTAATTCACGAATCAATCACAACCTGATTGATTCACGAATCAATCACAATCTGATTGAAAAAAACAACGATTGCATTCAATTTGTTTAAAATCATTAAGATTTAAATCTTCTTGAAATCATTGATGATTGCTCTATGGTGATTTATAAATCTTTTGGAGCAATCAAATTGAATTATATTTTGATTTAAATCTAAAAGATTTAAATCTTTTTTTATTTCTGATTTGAAACACCAAATGATTTAAATCCATAATGATTTAAATCTTGTATGGACTTAATCAAAAAAGATTAATTCAAGATCAAAGAGCACACAGCGTTGAACTCGCTCTCTCAATTTGATTTTTTATGGAAGAGGGGTGTGTGGGGAAGCTATCAAGCGGAGAGCGCAACCTTTTTTCGCACTCATGTTGCTTTGGAATTTCCAACCAGTTATGGCATTGCTGGCATGGAGCGACAGCTGCCCGATTGCCAGTTGACAGGCAAAGACTGAGACTCCTTTGAGGTGTTATGTATTTCTCGAGCCGGCTAAAACTCGTTTTTTATATAATTCAATATGTTCTTAATACAATAAAAAACAGAATTTAAATAACTATTACCGTTTTCATATAAGATTTTTTTTTAAAAAGGCCCAAAAACAGCCTTAAGATTCGTTATATAGTTTTTTAATGGATTTTACTCTCAAATTAAATTTGTAATTTGCTTTGTATATGAAAAGATTTAAAGTGTAGATTTAAATCTTTTTTGATTAAATCCATACAAGATTTAAATCATTTGGTGTTTTAAGTCAGAAATAAAAAAAGATTTAAATCTTTTAGATTTAAATCAAAATATAATTTAATTTAATTGCTCCAAAAGATTTATAAATCACCATAGAGCAATCATCAATGTTTTCAAAAAGATTTTAATTTTAATGATTTCAAGCAAATTGAATGCAATCACGAACTAAAGAAATCACGAAGATTTAAAATCAAAATGATTGAAATATTTTACAGCTCTGGATTCTACTACGTTCAGCGTTCACATCCGCGTTCACAAAAGCTGATCTGGTCTGTTTGTTCACTTTTGCGCAGCAATTATCAAAATTAATTTAAGTGACATTGTTTTACTAAATGCAATTGAAAATCAACAATTGCAGCTAATGCAGTTAAACAAAAATGTTTTGCAATTATTGAACGAGTGCGCTGTAGTCAGCGTTGGGTACGAGGAGTCTCACCCACGTAGCATTTGGTCGCTTGTAAGTCCTAAGCCATTCAATTACTTTTACTGATCTTAAACAAACATTTATCAACATTTATTTTTAAAAATACAATACTGGCAAAACGATATAAAGTAATTTTGTTTTTGTATTGCAAAAGTAAGAGCAACGTGAGAGCATAAACCAAGACCCACACAGTGGTGTTTGAAAATTATCGATAGTGAGCATTTGATAGTCTTGAAAATCGATAACAGTAAAAGTCGAACCTGACAATTATCAAGGCTACAGGAGCTAAAGGAAAAATCGTTTAAAACTGGACCGACTGCTTAGACCGTGATAGCCAAACGGCTCCGGAGCATCGAATGACGATTCGTAAATGTAAAACCTGCTTCATAGCGGCAGTTCGAAATACCGTATCGCTATATAACACTTTAAAATAAAACGAGAAAGCTAAGCTAACTTCGTCTGTGCCGAAGTTTTTATACCCTTGCAAGTGCTCGCTTAAATATTTTCAAAAAATACAGATTTTCCCATTTTCCGACCTATTTTTCGTATGTGCGCTATCTGATATAGTCATCCGATTTGGTCAAAAATTTGTAAAATTATATGAAAGCATGTGAAACAAACCAATGCCAAATTGCAGGATGCTACCATTAAAAACAAAAATGTTTTTCTAACTAAGAATGTTTTTCAAACCTATCTTTTGAATGACAGCTATACCATGTTGTTGTCCGATTTTAATAAAACTTGGTAGAATTATAAAAAAAGCATAGAAAACCTACGATTGCAAAGTTTGAAGACGTTTCCATTGAAAAGAAAAATGTTTTTCTCACTAAAACTAGTTTTCCGACCGCTTGTTCCTATGGGAGCTATGAGATATAGTCATATGATCCGGTCGATTCCGACATATTAGTAGTATGCTGCAAAAAGAAGGCTCTGTGCAAAATTTCAGCTCGATAGCTTTAAAACTGAGAGACTAGTTCGCGTATAAACGGACAGACAGACTGACGGACAAAGCACAATCGACTCAGCTCGTCACCCTGATCAAGAATCAATATAGTTTATGTTGTCGAAAATGAATATTTCTATGCGTTGCAAGCTTCTGGGCAAAATTATAATACCCTTTGCAAGGGTATAACAAAAATATGAGGTCCAGGGTCCAGGATCCAGTCCAGGACCAGATCCAATTCCAAGTCCAGGTCCGATATCAGCTCCGAATCCGCAGAGACATCCGCCTTGTACAACACCCCACCTGCCTTAGCAAATTAAATTTAAAAAAATAAAAAATGGCTGTGGCGGACGTGTTAGCTCGTTAGGCTGTTGCCCAGCCGCACGTCTGAATGGATACTTATACTTTTCGGTGATGAACATTTGCTCTCAAAAATTTGAGAGCACATTCTGTTATTGTTTTGAGATGAAATAATCTTATGTTCTGAACACGATTTTTCCCCTCTGTGTAGTATTTTAATTCAAGATCTTCTGAGCAAGCGGTCTCTGCAAAACGGTTGGCAAAAGACCGAGACAGAAAAAACAAAAGCAAATGTTTTTCTCTCCTCTCCCCAACCGAACACATCCAGAGAGCGCATTTAAAGGTTGCTTCCGTTCCTCTCTATCAATGTGCCGCACGTAACCGTTTTTTTTTTCTGACAACTGCAAAGAGAGGACCGGTTGTTGCGAACTCTGCTCACAACCCACATGCTGATATCGCTTTCTTGCACAGACTTTCTGGCTTTCGACCTTACAAAATACCTAGATCTGGTGCGAAAATAGTTAAATTGGCAACACTGGTGAGCAGACTCCAGTGTAGGCAGAGACATTATGCAATAATTTTAGGTGGTCTCGTCGGCAAAAGTAGTCCGTTAACAATGCCAACAATAACAACAACAAGCGAATAAAACGAACGCGTCGGCAGCAGAGAGTGCCAGTGCGGGAGAAAATGAGAGAGAGCATATAATTGGCTGCATACATGAAAGTTGCATACATACATATACACGCACGCACTGAATGAGCTCACACACAAACGCTGCAGACTTTGCAAAGTCAAAAGCGTAGCCAAAGAAATCTGTCGCAAAGACAATCGTTTTCTGGACCGACCGACCGTCCGTAAAAGAGCTTCGCTCTAAAAAAAACGAGTTGGCAGAACCCGCGTTAAAAGTGAACGCGACTTTTTTTCCTGCACCCTCACCTTCCAGCGGCCATCAACTGATTTTTATACCCTGTTCCCATTGAAAATGGGAAAAGGGGGATCATGAAGTTGTGCGAATGTATGTAACAGGGAGAAGGAAAATTTTCCGACCCCATAAAGTATATATATTCTTGATCAGCATGAACAGCCGAGTCGATATAGCCATGTCCGTCTGTCCGTCTGTCCGTCCGTCCGTCCGTCCGTCTGTCCGTCTGTCTGTCTGTATGAACGCGTCGATCTCAGAGACTATAAGAGATAGAGCCACAACGAACGAAGGTAGATTTATGCTGTACGCAGATCAAGTTTGTTTCAGATTTGGAAAATTCCCACCCGTCCCCCTTTTATCCCCAAAAAACCAAGACCTCCTCTAGAAATTCTAGACCTAAACAACCGTCAGATCCACAATTTTTTTAGTTTGCATCAAGCTAGGCCCAATATCTATCTATTCTGAAAAGTACAATCAGATCGGACAAAAAACACCGGAGTTATAAGCGAAACAGTAAGAGATGTTTGTCAGCTCAACCATAAATACTACACAATAGCTATCAGTTTTGATAAGGATCAGTTCGTATCAATTTCCTTTACGTCTTAAGACTCGTTAGTATACTGAGCCGAAACGTTTTGTTTTGTTGGATTTCGATTCGGATCAGCATTTCCAAAGAAGCGCCGGTTCGCTTTAGCGGTTTGGTTAATCACCTAGAATTAGCGAACCGAATTGCATCTCTGCTTAAAATTATGATGAAATTTATTATAAATTAAATTTTTTAGCTTGAAAGGGATGGGGGAGGGGTTGGTGTCTCCACGAGTCCTTTATATATATTTGTCACTTCACAAAGATCTTAACTCGGTTTCTTGCCACCGATTTTTTAATTTTTTTTACTCATCTGAAGTTATATCTTCAGAATCCTTAATGTTGATCCTATCAGGACATGTGAAGTATCATAAGAGAGGTATTGATTCAAACATTATGAATGATTTTAGATTTTGGAAGTACACTTCACGGTTCTTAAGTTATTTACATTCAATATTGAAAAATAATATTTGTTTCCCGATTTTTTAATAACAATTTTTAAATAATTTTTATTTTTAATTTGTATTATAAAAATTGAATTTAAGAGTTATATTATAATTTTTAAATAAAAATTGAAATTGAATTCTTATATCGAAATTTATTCTTTTGGAATCAAAAATAAGACTTAAAATTAATTTTTATAATAAAAATTTAAAATAAAGGTTTATCCTGTTTACAGAATATTGCATACTGAATAAGTATGTCTAAAATATTTCCAATTATCTTAATAATTTTTTTAAGGTTCGATTTTTATAAACTGAAAAACACGTAATCTAAATAAAACAGGTTGCCTAAATTTGGCAACCCTGCGCAACGGCGATATTCGCCATACATATAACATACATATTAACATACGTATGAACAACATACAAATATGTACACACTTCTACATGCACCCGAATTTATACATTTAAGATAAATTAATACACTTATAAACTTGTTACATTGCAAAGTCAAAATTTTTCATTCAAAACTATCATACAAAAACCAAACCAAAACAAAACAAAGCAGCTTGAGGAGCTATCTGAGCTTAATGATCGGCGCACATTGGTTAGAAGTCAAAGTGAAAAGTTTTTTTTGCACAGTGGTTGAGGCATAGCTAAGAAGTGTTGAAAAAAACTTAATTAACAAAATTAATTTCCAAATAGCATATGGATTGGAAAAGTATTCAAGATAGAATTCAACCTCACAAAGAAAATTTTTGTATAAGTCTTACAAATGCCTCATCAAAAATATTCAAATTAGATCAGTAACTATAGGTAAACGTTTAGAAATATTATTTGAAAACGTTAACCAAATAAGAGAAAACAACCGCTATAACAACAACAATAACAGATATAACCAAAACAATGGATATAATAATAATAATAATAATAATAATAATAATAATAATAATAATAATAATAATAATAATAATAATAATAATAATAATAATAATAATAATAATAATAATAATAATAATAATAATAATAATAATAATAATAATAATAATAATAATAATAATAATAATAATAATTTTTTTTTTTTTTTTTGGGGTGAGGAGGGGAAAATGCCTTATGCATTTCCTAGACTGCCGTCGCAGTAGGGTATGTGGGACTCCCGCCCACCAAAAACCCCCCTCAAATCGAGCCTTAATCCACTTCGGAAAAGCTTTCGCATTACTTCAAAGTGGGCTCATTTACGCGCCATGCGCTCCAATCTTTTGTCTGCGTCCAGACCCCCCTACTTTATATCCTTTCATCCAAGGCTTTTTTCTTCAGTCGTAGAATTTCTCCAACGAAATTCGCTACTGCTGTCCAGTACTCTTGGCTACTAGTCATTTTGGCAACAATATTCTCTGGTGTAATATATCCAATCATCAGCGATAGACTATTACGTTTTGAGGCAAAACGTTCACAGTGGAAGACTGTATGCTCTACGCTGTCCAATTCGGCGTCGCCATATACGCAACTAGGCGTTCTTCTTTTCCCTATCTTGTGCAGATAGGTGCCAAAATATCCGTGTCCTGTTAGCATTTGTGTGATGTAGTAGTCCACATCACCGTGCTTTCTTTGCACCCATTCTCTAACTTCTGGTATGAGCCTGGCCGTCCACCTTCCAGTGCTCTCGACTGCCCATCTGTCTTGCCACTGCGCAATAGTTGCTTCTCTGCAGATTTCACAAAATTGTATTGTGGCTTCTCTCGTTTGTCGCATCGTATAGATGTGTTTGCGCTCTCTTGCTAGTAGATCGAGCGGGATCACTCCTGCAATGACTTTGGCTGCCGCTCCTGACACCGTGCGGTATGCACTAATTATCCTCAGCGCAACTGTCCTTTGGACTGCAAGCAGTGGGTTCAATCTGCATTTTGCCTCCAGAGTATCTGCCCAGACCTCGCTGCCATACAGCAAGATGGCATTATTTACCTCCAT
The DNA here is from genome assembly GCA_035044985.1 of Lordiphosa fenestrarum. Lineage (NCBI taxonomy): Eukaryota > Metazoa > Arthropoda > Insecta > Diptera > Drosophilidae > Lordiphosa > Lordiphosa fenestrarum. The sequence goes on along the minus strand of JAWNNO010006478.1, from coordinate 4,369 downwards.
CAAGAGTTTCCGTCTAGACTGGATCGGTCCTCCAGTGTTTGCCATTAGCCTGCTGAGCGACTTTACAGTCATTGCGGCCCTGGTCTTAGCATGCTGTATCTGTGCTCCAAAAGTTAATTTTGAGTCAAGCCTGACTCCCAGGTATTTGATCACGCTCTGTGTCCTTACTATACTCTCATTAACTCTCAAGTCCACCTCTAGCGGTATCTGTCGTCTGGTGACCAACAGTAATTCTGTTTTCTCCGTCGCCAGCTGTAAGCCGTGCGAATCCAGCCAGTCCTTAACTCGGATCATCACCTGTGTAAGTTTACGCTGTGCGTAAATAGTGTCCCGCGCCGTTATGACTGCTACTATGTCATCTGCATATCCAACTAGGAAGGTGTCCTCAGGCATTTCAAGTCGGAGAATTTCGTCGTAGCTAATGTTCCACAGTTCCGGTCCTAGGATAGATCCCTGTGCTGCTCCCGATGTAAGTTGTATGCATTTTACGCCTACTTTAGTTTGGTAAATCAATTTACGGTTTTCGAGGTAGCTACTTATTATACGCAATAGGTATTCGGGGATTTTAAATCGCTCCTTAAGTGCCACAATCATATGTTCCCATTTTACACTGTTGAATGCGTTCTTCACATCTAAAGTTGCGAGCAATACTACGGGTCGAGAGAGGTGATTTCCTCGCTGACTTGCCTGCGCCGCTTGAACTACCTCCAGAATGGCTCCGGTTGTAGATCTGCCTGGCCTAAAGCCATGCTGCCTCGGGGAAAGGCCGCCAGCGCTTTCGATTGCAGCTGCTAATCTGGGCTTGATCAGCTTTTCCAGTAGCTTTCCCGTTGTATTGAGCATACATAGTGGTCGATAAGCAGATGGTGTGGTGGGGTCACCTTTGCCTTTGCTTATTAGTACCAGTCGCTGTACTTTCCAGGTGTCAGGAAATATTCCATTTTGGATACACGCGTTATACATATTTAAGAGGGTGAGTGGTCGACTTTCTGTGATTGCCTTAAGAACTTCTGCAGGGATATTGTCTGGACCCGGTGCTTTCCTGTTCTTTAGGCTTTTTGCCGCTCTAACAAGTTCGTCCTCGGTAAAGGGTTGCACTTGTTCATCAATTGTATGTGACATTTCAGGCCTTATCGGATGGGGAGGAAACAGTGCTTTGACAATATTATCCATTTGTTGTTCCTCTATATCTGGAAGTGAGCTTTTTGTTCTGAGCTTTTTCATCACAATCTTATAGCCAAGACCCCATGGATCGGTATTTACGTCTTTGCATAGGGCTTTCCATTTCTCTTGCTTGCTGTTACGGATTGCGATATTTAGGTCCTTCTTTGCGCTTCTGTACTGGTCCTCCTGGGCGATGAAATCACCCCTACGTCTCGCTCTAGTCAAACAGCGCCTTCTCCTGATGCACGTTTCTCTTAATGTTTTTATTTCCTCCGTCCACCAGTATACTTCTTGTCCATTTCTGCGTCTGTTACCAGTTTTGGGCATTGCGGCATCACAAGCTTTTTTTATAGTTAACATAGTATTGTTGACTATACTTTCTAATCTAACAGAATCCTGTGCCTCCGTTGTTCTCCTGTCAATTTCTTCTATCAGAAGGGTTTTGTTCAGTCGGTTTACGTTCCACCTGTGACTGCGTATCGTGCCATTTGAAGCCCCGTTTCTTGTCCTGGTTTCTCTTAGGATGTAAGAGATGTACTCATGGTCGCTTCCATTGTAAGTATCTAGGACTTTCCAGTCTGCGATTTTATGGGCCAGGTTTTCTGATACCAGAGTTATATCTGGGATCGTGCCGACGGTTCCCGCTCGCCTGAATGTCGCGGTTGCACCAACATTCGCGACTGCGAGTCCCAGTCGTGCGGCCATATCAAGTACTCTGCGCCCTCTGGAGTCGGTTGATGGCATACCCCACTCTTCTGCTCTCGAATTAAAGTCGCCCGCTACAATAAGGTTTCCCGTTATTTGCCTTGCGGTGTCTTCAATGTCATTCAGTTTGTCCTGAAATGTTTGTATGTCGTCACTTGGAGTTAGGTAGCAGCTAAATATATTGCAGTCTCCGACTTGCGCCAGTACGTAGCCTCTACCTCGAGCGTCCCTCAGATGCCGCACATTACTATCTCCTGGAATCCATATTGCAGCAGTTTTGGTTTCGTCTTCTAGCCAGGCGCCATTTTCTTTTCGCTTATACTGCTCACTTATTATTACTAGATCTGCTTTCTCCTCCAGGACTATTTGTGAGAGAAGAGCGTCCGCTGTCCTGCTTCTATGTAAATTAGCTTGGAGAACTTTCAATTTGGTTCTTTCCTCTTACTGGCAGCGCAGTTACTCGCTCCTGGGAAGTGTTTTAGGTCTTTGAGCTTCTCGTGAGCACATATACAGCATCTTGGTGGCTTTGTGCAACTTTTTATTTTGTGGCCGCTTTCTCCGCACCTAATACAGAGATCCTTTCGGTCCGGTCCATTGCAGTCCATCTGTAAGTGGCCTACGCCAAGGCATTTGAAACATCGCTTGATGTCGATGCGCCGTACTACTCTGCAGCGCGTCCATCCTATCTTAATTCTCTGTTCCTTCAGAATTTTAGCTGCGTCTTCGGTAGGCAGTGTAACAAAGGCTCGCCTTTGCTCTGCGCTGTTTACACCTGTCAGGTGGACTTTAAAGTCTTGGCTGGGGTCACCTATAGCTGCTCTAACAGCAGACACAACTTCCTCCTCCTGTGTCAGGCTGTCTAGGTCCCGTATCTCTAGTTTTGTCAGCGGCTTAAGTACCTTGACTGAAGCTCTCTCCTTGAGCGTGTCTTTGATGGTCTCATAGAACTTTTGGATCTTACTCCCTTTGGTCAGCTCTAGTAACATATCCCCGGTTTTGGTCTTTCTGACCGAGAGGATGGTGCTGTCAGCTTCGTCTGGCTTCACGTTATTTCGCAGGTCCCTTAGAACCTCTGCGTAGCTCTTGCCTTCTGCAGGCTTAACTAGCACAGCGTCTGGGCGACTTCGCGTCCTCGAACTGCTGGGTTTCTTTATAATCCTTTTGTCTTCGTGATTCCTGTTGTTGCCAGCTACAGTCGCTTTATCGCTTTTTTGTTGTGGTTTCCCCTTGTTGCGGGTCACGGTCTGGAAGCCATCATTAGGCTCCTTACCTTTTACCTTCTTGTTATTGTCTTGCGCTGCTGGACTAGTAGCGGTCCTCTTTTGAATGGACGACACTGGTGTATCGCTTCCTTCTCGATCTAGATTTTTAGATAACTTATTAAGTTCCAGACCTCTCTCTTTTTCGGCATTTTTCCAGCTCTTTCTATAGCTTCCGATAACATCAAATAGCTCACTTAGCTCCGAAGCGCCGTCCTTTACGTCCATGCTTATGTTTCTCTGCCTTAGCATGGCATGCTTCATTCTCCGAAGCACCGTTCTGCACTTTGCAAGCGATTCTTCCTCTAGAGCTTGCATCTTATATATTAGCTCCTGCCGTGGGGAGCTATGCGTTTTCCCTGTCCCTTGGTATGGAGCAGGAGTTTGCATTTCTGGGGGTGGGACCACTGTGGATACATAGACTGAACTGGGTGGTTGCCTATCCTCTAGTGTTTGCGCTGCCTTCGGGGTTTCCTGAGTCGAGGGGCTCGGAATAACCCTTTCAATGCCTGCCATTTTTTGTAATGGCGACCTCTCCATTAGACTGCTTTTTCCAAAAGCTTCTCTCTCCTTATTTTTTTGTTTTTCAATGGTGTTCATGCTATATGGGTCCAAACTTCAAGCCGCTATCTCGTCACATATATATACAGTTGCCCAAGAAGTCCCCATGGGTCCCTTTGCAAGCAGTGAGGTTCATGCGAGGGCTGACACAAGACTTTATGGGACCTTGTGTTCAGAGCCAGGACGGGCACTAAGCAGGAGTCATCTCAACTGCACCTGTATCATTGACTTAACGATGATGTGATTTGAACGTACTTGAAGACTCGCCACGTTTTAATAGGACGGAAGGTGCCTGCAACATTAGCCCAACAGCCATTTCGCCAGGGGTTCAATCTGGTTACTGAAGTGTTAGAATGCCTTAGTCACCAGCAGATTCGCCTTCTCACCTTAGCCAGTATGATGCCGAATGACATCGATACCAGTGTCCGGGGTCGCCACGTGGAGGCGGTGAGCTGCTTGGAGTCAGCCTGGATGGATCGTGATGAACTTTGCCATACAGGCTGAACCCCCGACCCCATTTTGGTGATAATTACAATAATAATAATAATAATAATAATAATAATAATAATAATAATAATAATAATAATAATAATAATAATAATAATAATAATAATAATAATAATAATAATAATAATAATAATAATAATAATAATAATAATAATAATAATAATAATAATAAT
>JAWNNO010006471.1:0-15148 GCA_035044985.1 Lordiphosa fenestrarum | reverse complement strand
AAGAAAGTCGGTCAAGCCCGACTATAACATACTCTGTACCAAGAAATTTTGTCTTTTGATCATAACTCGAAAACCGTTCATCCGATCTTCTTCATTCCTTTGGCGGATCGATAAGTTATCCTAATAACTAAATATGTCCAGAAGGAACAAGCCATCTATCTTCAAAACTGTGGGGGCGGGAGGGGGCGTGGCCAAAATTGAAAATAAACTTGATCTGCCTGCAGACATAAGAAGCATATGTCCCATACACGTCAAACCTCTATCTCTTACCATCTCTGAGATCTGTGCGTTCATACGGACAGACGGACAGACGGACATGGCTATATCGACAGGCTGTCGATGCTGATCAAGAATATATATACTTTATGGGGTCGGAGATGCTTCCTTCTGGATGTTACATACTTTTCCACAAACTTATAATACTCTATGTACCTACGGTACAGAGTATAAAAATAATTTCTGAACTAACTAACTAGCCAGGAGAAATCCCATCCTTAATCGTCTTCCCCATTCAATATCGCAGTTATTTCCTCTGGCGTAAAGAACTAGATCTAGATATCTAGACTTAGTACTTTTGAGAATTGTCCTCCTGCCCTTAACAATGTTTCAACTTATTCAATTCCTTTCCATTCCTTCAGGGACATGTACTTGTTGATATTTATATTTATATCAAACAATTTTAACTAACCCATAAACGCCACCCATTTCATGCTTCACTTTTCATCCATTAATATAACTCACATGCATTGAACCATTAACCTGCTTTAATGACTCAGAGCCTAGCCGAAAAATTGCATAACGCAAAACAAAACAACAACCAGATACCCGTTACTGCCTCATGCGTAGTCAACTTGAACTCCATTCGGCAAAAAATAAGAAAACCTGATCCTCAGCAAAGTGCGTTTACCTGCCCCGGAGCAGGAAGCCCCAAGTTGTTCGTCAACTGCAGTGCGTAAACTTGAACTTGTGTACCGAGAGAAGGAAGCCCAGTGAGCTGTGTCACGCGTTGTAAGTAAAAAACGCGTGTGCCTCTATTTTATGTTTCTTGTATTTGCGTGGCACGCAGCCGCACATGAAGCAGGCGGGAAAAAGTGAATGGCGGGCTTAGATTTATGGCCAATTGCTATGGGGCTTGGCTGCCAACACGACAATGTACAATGGCAACAACAACATTTGTTGAGCTGCTGTTTTGTTTAGCCTCACGTTGGGCGCCAATTGACACTTTTATGGCATGCTTGCAGTGACATTCCATATTCATTCAGTTTTTTTGCTTTGACGAATTGAAATGCTGACATTTTGAGAGTGCAATCTAAATGAGGCTTTGCATTAGGAACCATTGTATGGAAATGGGATTACTTTTTATTTTGACTCTGTTAAGGATCGCCCCAAAATCCATTTAGCTAAACGCCTAATTGAAACAGCTAATCTTCCCCAGCAGCAGCAGCAGTGAAGGTGCCGGTAACAACCTTTTATTAAATGCTCCGAAATCGGGGTCAAACCCACACCTCTCGCACAGTAGTCGCAGCACTTCAGCCGCCTCCTCCTCCAGCTTACATGTCAACTTTGCGCGTCATTTCACTACTGCATTTTACTCAAGCAACGGGATTGCATAATAGGGCAGCCAGGCCCCACTAACGGTACTTAATCCATTGGCGGATCTAAGCTTAAGCCATTTGCATACCAGTTTTATTTTATTACATTTTATTTGTCCACTACGCGCCGCCACATTTTCTATTAATAATTTGCAAGTGCGAGTGCGAGTGCTTGTGTGGCGATCAAGGCAAACCGCCCCCTGCTCCAGTTGCTGCCGTTGCTACTCTCGATTTCTAGCAACCAGTTGAGCCGAGTTGGCAACAACAACTTGTTTGTTCGTCCAGCTGCACATGGCGCCTGGGTCTGTGGCTTTTCCAAGAGAGCTTTTTTGTTAACGCCCCTGCTTTTGAGTTGCGATCCAAGCTGCATGAGCTGTTCCATGTGTTGATCGATGCGATGTTGGCGGCATGGTCCGGAATTGATTAATTGCTGCCACGGTAATCGATCCAGTTTAATGGTGGGACATTACAGTATTCCAAGAGGCGGGTGAACTGGAAGAGAATAGGGAGTGGTGGAGCTTGACTTTTAAATTAGATTCTCAGTTAATGGAGCGTAGACAAGTGGGAGCATGATAAGCTGGCAGCATGTAGTAACGGATTGAAGAATATGAAATGGAAGTGTTGGGTCAACTTAGGGTAAAACAGTGGAGTAGATAGCTTTTCCAAAAGACTCTTCAAAGACTCAATATTTGGTTGTCGAGTAGAGCAAAGCATAGCCTGAAGAACGGAACACAGTTTGTAGTCCAATGGATTCAGGTCTGGACTATCAGCAGGACAATCATCCGAAGAATTGAACTTAGGTGTTGAAAGTTTCACGGCTTCTTTGCTGATAATGTCCTGTTGAGAGGCTTCGCAAGCTTTTCCAAAACAACGGATTGGTACACATTCGCTATTGTTTTGTCTACTTTTTCACAAAATTGGAGCACTAAACCATCACAAAAGCCGGATGGTGTCCTCTCTGAACTTTCAGAATGAGTACGGACGTTTGTTTTGAGGATACAGCATACACTTTAACATTGTTGAACGATTCTTCTAAGATGAACATTTTCTCGGCAGTAAACTGAATTCCTTTGTGGGGACTGGTAACGCATTGCTATCGATTTTGTCTGGCGTTTTTGTTTCAATGCCGTTGTCCCCAAGTCAAGTTTTATGATGCGCGGCATGATTTGCTGCTTGCGCAGTGGATTTCGACGAATTCAAACAACTGTCGTGTGTTCAATACGTGTACCAAAACAATGGCGGCTACCAGTCACAAGAAAATAAGAGGCACAAATGAATTATCGTAAATTCGAAAGGATGTGAGAAGTTCACTTCTTTTATTGCTTTAATAAGCTTCAATCTATAAAATGTTCTCTCCGGAGTTGTTCTGTTAACTATATTTGAAACGCGTTATTTCCATTTCCAACGAATTATTTGGTTGAGAATTGCCTCGAATATCTGAAATATCTTTTCCACATTACTAGCTCGTTGAGAACAGCAGGATCTCTTGGTAGAATTCAATAGTTTTGAAAAACTAGTGGTCCTCTTTGCCCGACATCTTCTGAATCGTTCTGGAAAAGCGTAGAAAATCCTTCCAAAATTGGTTCATGATTGGTAATCCGTGACACGCGGCCAACTTTAGATCGAACAGATTTGTAGAACTTTTGATGAATTTTCCCGATCTGTCTTAAAACTGTTACATTTGTGATTTTTAATACAATTTTCTCTTTATTTTGAAACAATTTTCCATGTGATAACATTTTTTGGGTGATAAATAAAGACCAGGAAAGAGTCGAACAAAAAAAGTAAAAGAAGAGGCTAGAGTTGTGACTTAGTTAGCAGAAGAAATGGCGTGAAGTCCAAGAGTACGGGCCTCTCAGATCAGGTGGCAAGTAGGAAAACCTTTCAAGGAAGCAGAAAATCAAATAATGCGTGGTTTATGTAGAGGCGATCAGTGGATCGCTGGCTAGGTCAAGGGGCTGGGTTCTTGTTGTTATAGTCCATTTGCGGTGATCTCCTTGAGTTGTCTGTGTTTACCAGGTGCCTGGTGCGGGTTCCAAGTTGACTGAGGCCGCCGATTGCACATGTCCGGGCAGAGGAGCCACATGAACAGCACCACGGGTCTTGGCCACATAGCTGGCTTCTGGAGCAGCCACAGCCACAACGGCGGGAGCAGCTACCACAGCTGGATGGGCATGGGTGGTGATAAGAGCGGGATGACCGTGCGAGATAACCGAAGAGCTGGACTGAATCAGCAGGGGGCCAGCAGGAGCAAGGGCAACGGGCACAGCGGCGGGTACAGCCGAAGCCTGAATGGCCACCGAACCGGCCACAGCGGGATGACCCACAACCAAACCGTGAGCGGAGGTCAAGAGTGGAACCACCGAGCTGTTGACACCCCAGGCCAAGGCGAACAAGACTACGACGACGGCGAACTGGATGCGGAGAAGAACGTAAGTCCACGACTCTTTCTACTATCCTCAACTCACCTTCATGTTGGCTTTTGTGATCTCAGTGACGCTTGAAACGAAACTAACTGACATCTGCTCCGAACTGTTCAGCTTTTATACTTCTCGTTCGATTCCAAGCGAGATTCATAATCCCCTTTTAGCATATACACAGAAGTACAGGTCCAGTTCTCGTCTATGTTTGCTCAGCAAAATGCGGAAACAACCCACGACAAACAAAACGCCCCCCTTGACCTCCCTGAAATGATCTCTTCGCTTCTCTTTGCATTGACAACATTTCAAGTACGCAACAATTAGCCAGGCACCATGGTTGACAAGCTCCCCGACAAGATAAAGCTCCATTTGATTTGGCCAATCAATTCTGAACTGGAACAGACACACAAACGTGTGTCAGAGTCCACATAGAAACCAACAATGGATAGGTAAATTACCATCTAGAGCTGGCTGTACTTTGCTTGATTGGAAATTTCATCAGCAATAAGAATTTTGAATTCATTTCAATGAGTTTTGCTCTGAAATTAATTTTGCCGACATTAGGCGATAAAATGAACCGTTTTGGCATGTCTGGCGATTTGCATAATGGCAACCAACGCTTGCTATAAGCACTCCACAGTCTACGATCAAGCCCGACTATAACATACCGTACTCTGTATTAACGAACGAAGCATAAAAGGGTCATACAGCCATGCTCTGGTTTTCACTTATTTTTACGAATTGCGATTTCAGCAAATTCGCACGATTTCAGTTTAGAGCGCTCCGAAACTCGCAAGTTTTCGTTATCGATAATGTTCCATTCCTAACTTGTTTTGCTTCATTTCACATAACAAAAACAGCTGATGAGCGCCACTACTCATGCTATCGATAGTTATATATCGATATATACCATGGCCGAATCGCAAATTGTTATTGTTGTGAGCAGATTTCCATCTCGCTCAATTTTGTGTATCTCTATTAAATAATTGTTTAAAATATTGCATTAGTGCGAATGGAGTGGGAGAGTCCGTAAGACAAATCTAAAAAGGTTAAGGAACTAAATAAAAATAGTTCCGTGGGCTGTCTGTTTGTGCATCAACCTATATTTTGCATTGACTTTCACCATTCCTTTGGCGGATCGATAAGCTATACTGATTACTAAATATGTCTGGAAGCAACGAATCATCTATCTTTAAAACTGTGGGAGATTTGATGTTTTTTCTAAATTGCAGGTGCGGGAGGGGGCGTGGCCAAAATTGAAAATAAACTTAATCTGCCTGCAGATATAAGAAGCATGTGTTCCATACATGTCAAACCTCTATCTCTAAGCATTTTGAGATCTTTGCGTCATATGAACAGACAGACGGGATAGACGGACATGACTGGCTGTTGATGCTGATCAAGAATATACATATATACTTATAAGGTCCTTCTGGCTGTTACATACTTTTGGACAAACTTATAATACTCTATGTACCTGTGGTACAAATTATCAGAAACCAAATACATATATCAAGGCTAGATTTCTACAATTATTGAAATCTCCCTATCACTTTACCAAATGTCAAGCACAAGATTTGTTAAAATCAAAATCTCCAGTCATTCAACACATCGAGCAAAATAGTTCTCTCATTCGATAAACTTGTATATATTTTTATAGACCTAAACACTTCAGCAGTATAGATCCATTGCTGGATCCAGCATAAGAACCATCAAGATGGCGCGTTTGGTGTTCACGGAAAAAGACCACAATGCCTATGTCTACGACCCAAAGAAGTACAAGGTAATGAGTTGATGATAAGTGGAGAATCTAAACTAAGGCATTCTTTGTCCATTAAGGTGGTGCATAAGAATCATTGGCGTCAGGTGAGCCTGCTGTTGCAGCCCACGCATAAGAAGTGGTGGGAGGATCCCGATGTGATTGTGGCGTGAGTAGAGAATAATAACACTTGGCATTGAATCAAACTTGTCAGGGTACAGCCACACCTTATTATACCATACATGTACAAGGCAATTCTTCGTCTAAGGGGAAAAAAATCAAGAGTATTGCCTCAGATCTTTATCTAGCATATCTTTTTTGGCCATCAAAAAAAAGGACAAAAATTTCCTTTAAGCGAAGGCGCTAATTTCTGGGCTGCCTTTAGTCACGCGATGCTAACTAAGTTTTTTGATTGATGGCAAAAGTCTTGAATCCAAACACCTCATGAAAAACTTATGCAAATGAACATTGCACTGCACAGTGGTCGAAAAGTTATCGGGACTAAATATGGTATTCAAACTGAAGAAAACGCATCAAATTGTTCAAATTGATGAATAATTGGATGCTTTCTAAGTCTTGGAACAGCCGGCTAAGTAAGTCCTAGTTTGTTTCCATAAACTAGGTTCACTGTGCACTGGACGTTAAGGGAGTGGGTTGAGGGCAAAGAAAACGCAGCCATCGACCTGTTAGCAAAACTTTGCCAAGTAATTGGTGGGTGCCATTTCTGCATTTCACTCAACATTCTTTCGGTTATGTATGTGGGTTAGCCTCAAGGTTAAGGATCGGTGTCGAGAAGTGTGGTATGAACTTCTCTGGCCATATTTTCCAATCGGAAATCAGGCGGAAGGCGGGCCGCACCGCCCCCATTCCCATTAGCAGAGTCATAACTCAAAGTTCGAACACCCAACACTTGCGTACCCACCACAACAATACTGTGGGAACGACGGGGGCTGGGCCAGGCCGATGCCACCAACACTTTGCGTGTTCAATAAAAAAGGGAAATCAAAATAAAAGGCGGAAAATGGTGTCAGTACGAGGACAACAGAAAGTACTTAAGCGGCGCGTCACTCAATCAGAATGATATTATTTTTAATGGCGCAAAATGGAAACAATAAACACGGTGCACTGTACAAAGAAGGCGTGTGGCTGCCACGCAACGGACCCAGCGGATCCTCCGTCAGGTCTCTCTCACATGAAGTTCGGCTGTCGTGAGCGTCGCACGCGAAACGCGAGTGTGGATGTGGATGTGAGTGTGTGCTGGTGAGGATGAGGAGGGCAACTTAATTACATTTCAATTTGTGCTCGTCCAGACAACTGACGTGGACGCGCACGCGGCCTTAAACAAACTGCTGCTGCCGGCTGCTGCTCCTGCTCCGCATATGTCACTCACAGCTGCTGCTCCCGCCACTGCCGTCGCTCATGGAGGAGCAGCGACTGTTGCTCGCTCCGAGTCGCACTCGGAGTGGGCGCCACCACCTCCGGGCGGAAAGTGTGCAACGGTAACGATGCTACTGGCCCAGCGGATTGCACGCAACGATTGTTGGTCAGTCGACGACGAGCCCTGCTACAGTTCGAACAAGATGAATGTGTGGCAAACTTTGGAGTACCTCTCCAGCCTGAGTCTGCGTAAGCGGTACAATTACGAAGGATTTGCGGACACCCACAATGTGATACGCGCTTTGACGCCATCATGGCGACGCGACAGCTTTGCGGAGAAAAACAAAGTTGAAGAAGCTGTGGCCGCCGCTGGCAAAGTGGGCAAATATGGAGAAGGGAGTGGAGAGGCTGGACTAGCTGGTATATCGATTGGCCAGGAGGCTCGTAGTAGTGTGCAGTCAAGTGATAATCTTGCCCTGGCTACTTTAGGTGGCAAACGGTGCAAGCAACGCAGCCGTAAGCAGAAACGAGAGACCAACGTGCGTCCTGAGTATGCCTTGTCGCCCGAGGATCTGCAGGATCTTGTGAAGTGCAAGTAAGAAATAGATAGTTTCAATTTAGATTAAGCTATGGTGAGAGTTGGGCACGGTGAGATATTCCTTATTAGACAGTGAAGCAAAGTATAATCAAACAAGAAAGAAAGTCGGTCAAGCCCGACTATAACATACTCTGTACCAAGAAAATTTGTCTTTTGATCATAACTCGAAAACCGTTCATCCGATCTTCTTCATTTCTTTGGCGGATCGATAAGTTATCCTAATAACTAAATATGTCCCGAAGGAACAAGCCATCTATCTTCAAAACTGTGGGAGATATGACGTTTTTTCTAAATTGCGGGGGCGGGAGGGGGCGTGGCCAAAATTGAAAATAAACTTGATCTGCCTGCAGACATAAGAAGCATATGTCCCATACATGTCAAACCTCTATCTCTTACCATCTCTGAGATCTGTGCGGTCATACGGACAGACAGGCAGACGGACGGACGGACAGACGGACATGGCTATATCGACTCGGCTGTTGATGCTGATCAAGAATATATATACTTTATGGGGTCGGAGATGCTTCCTTCTGGATGTTACATACTTTTGCACAAACTTATAATACTCTATGTACCTTCGGTACAGAGTATAATAACCAAACAATATTTAGTCAGTCAGTTTATGTGACCTTGCAGTATTTTCAATATTAAGTTCAAGTTTCTTCCACTTTCTGTTAGGAAATGCCAGAGATATTGAATCTAGTTTTGATTGCTACATGCAAATACAATTAATTTGGTGTTTTGTTTAGAAACTTTTTTTACGTACGTCCAAAATGGTACAAAACCTTGTGAAAAAGTAGTAGTCTTGTCTATATTCTGAAGGCTTCGGCTGAATCGTTAACAGCTTTTCCGTTCCGGTCCCTTAAAACTTGTATTTTTAGCACCACGGATTATCAATTCATCATGCAGCTCATACAAATATTCCATATTTGTTCGTAAAGATACCTTAATGAAATTTTATACATTTCAAGTTTAAGATTAAGAAACAAATCTGTTAAATGGTTCAAAACTCCGCTTTGCAAGATACCATCATCAAATTTTTTCACTAATCAGAAAACAAGGTTCTCTAGACTCAGCAATATACAGGCAGTTTATGGGATTTCTGAGTCAATTTAAGTAATTGTTGAAGACATAGAAGAAAGCATTTTCGACCACATAAAATATATATTCTTGATCAGCATGACGAGCTGAGTTGATTTAGCCATGTTCGTCTGTCCGTCTGTTTCTATGCTATCTCCTCCGTCAGTTTTAAAGCTATCGCCACCAAACTTTGCTCAAAGTCTTCTGGTCTTCTGGTAGCCGGATCGGATGACTATAACATATAGCTGCCATAAGAACGATCGGTCGAAAAACTAGTTATAGTAAGAAAAACTTTTTGTTTTCAACGAAAACGTCTCCAAACTCCGGATTTACTAGTTAGTAATGCTTTTCCATGATTCTGCCAAGTTTGGTTGACATCAGACATCTATATAGTATAGCTGCCATAGAAGAGTAGGGTTAGAAAAATAGTCTTAGTGAGAAAACCTTTTTTGTTTTCAATGTAAATCTCTTTAAAATTTTTTTAAATGCTTTCACACAATTCTTGAAATTTTTGTCAAAATCGGCTGACTATAGGTTATAGCGGCCATTGGAATGATCGGTCGAGAAATTAGTTTTAGTGAGAAAAAAACTTTTTGGTTTTCAAAGAAAACGCCTCCAAACTTTGTATTTCTTAGTTTGCTATGCTTTCCCATAATTCCACTAAGTCTTGAAGTCAGAGTAAAAAACGTATGTTCATTGTTCTTGTTTTAAACGAGAGCGTAAGTTAAAGTCGGCCCTGCCCGACTTCGAAATACCCGTTACTCAGCTCAGCTCGGATAAGTATGCAACATTTTTTTAACTCGGCCATTTATTATCCGATTTGTGAGATTGTAGATGTTGGCCACATAGACTACACTGCAAAATCTGAGCTCGATATCTTAAAAATTGTGGGAGTTATTCAATATTTTTTATTGCGGGGGCGGGAGGGGGCGTGGCCAAAATTTGAAACAAACTTGATCTGCCTACAGACAATACTAGCTTACGTATAAAATTTGGTTGCTCTAGCTCTTCTAGTCTCTGAGATCTAGGTGTTCATCCAGACGGACGGACGGACGGACGGACAGACGGACATGGCTATATCGACTCGGCTGTTGATGCTGATGAAGAATATATATACTTTATGGGGTCGGAGATGCTTCCTTCTGCCTGTTACATACATTTGCACGACTTTAGTATACCCTTTTTACTCTACGAGTAACGGGTATAAAAAGCTAGTGTTGATTTCCCCACCTTCTACACTCAGAGGAAAACTGGCATAGTAAAACCTAAAACGAATCATATTAGTTCTTAATAGTTTTATATTTTGTATTCAAGTTAAAAGCACTTAAAATTGAGTAAAAAGATATTTACAAGGCGAAATTTTGTTAAACCTGCAGCGAACTTCAACTTGAGAATTACAAGCGGCCGTATTTTTGCAAAATGCCAGAAGTATATTGATTTATACTTTTAGGCACTTCAATCTAAGTAGTGTTTTAGCCGTTGTGAACGCAATCAATCGAATTCAAGTCCAAAGGTATCGAGTTTGAGTCCCCTTATTACCCGAAGGGGTACATCATGTCATGTATCATGTACATCAATCTAAGCTTGGAGCTTGGCTAAAAAAGGGAGTAGGAATATGCTCATTTGGGTGGGCTGGACTTGGTCGCATCCATTTAATACCAGTGACATTGTAGATATAAATATACAGGGGCAAGAAAAAGACTAATGCGAGATATGGTTATCGCAGCACAGTCGCCATACATAAATCTAATTAATGCCAACTTGCGGTCAAGCTAGACTTCGAGCTCGTGTTAAGCTGACAAAGCTAAAAATCACCATAAAAAGCTACTTAACTTGGTAAACAAATTAATCTAAGCCCCACTCTTAAATCCGTTTAAAACATTTAACATAAGGAATATCGGGCAGACAATTTATTGTCTAAATTCCGTTACAATTTGCCATACAAACACCTGTAAGTTTGGCGGGTTTTCTGGCTTTTTGGAGCTTTTATGGCTAGGCTAAACTTGAAATAAACTTAGAGTGAGTGAAAGCTTCTGATTGAGTGAAACGGTTAAGTAAAAGCTTTTGCTTAGTTCAAAGTTTGATTAATATTTCTGTTAATTATTATGAACTGTACAGATATTTGAATGAATATTTGCCACTATTGAAAAAGAAGTATCATAAATCCTGGGAGGAAGGTTAGGAAGTGGGAGTTGAGTGCCTTTACCACATTTTTGCACCAGAGACAGCAAATCTCACTTGAAATACGAGACAATCCAAGTAGAAGACGTCACGAAGCTGATGGAAAAAACAAACATAAAGTCGAGTTGACGACGAAGTGCCATGCAGCTCTTTATTGCCACCAAGGAATCAAGGAGACGGCAAGAAGGTAAAGCTAAAAAAAGGCAAACGGCAAGGTGTTTGTTAAGTTGTCAGCGGACACGTTTACGGGTTGTTCCGCCTTCCACTACAGTCGCGTCGCCGGAAGTTGGTGCAATTAAACCGGAAATGGCATGACAAGTTCTCAAAGTGGCTTGCAAAATGCTAGAAGGCATTGCATTTGCCTTGCCGAAACTCTAATGCGCTTCTTGTGTGTGTGTGTGTGGGAAATGTCAGTGTCGGCCGTCTACCGACAACAAGTTGGCATGATTCCCTCCTCCCCGCCGCCACTCCACCATCTTTCGTTTGACGATACAAAGTGTTTGCTCAATTTCCGCGCTCAAAGTCGATTAGAGGAAATTATTGTATGTCTCGTTGGCATGAAACCTGGTCATAAAGCAGAATTGTTATCTGGTTTCATGGTAATGTGAGACTTTGCACTCGTCCTACCACACGAATGAGGAGACAAAACGACGATTTCGTGTACATAGACAAGGAAAAACTAGGGCTAACGGTGAAGTAAACACCGACAGTTGCTCGCCATAAATAAACAGACGAAGAAAATAGGAAAAAAGAGAAAGGTATGCTAAGGTTCACTTAGGAATGCTACACGAAGTTGTGGAAACGGGTAATACTTACGGTAAAGTACGTGTGTTCGGTTTTCTAGACAAAAATAGAGTTGTCACCAATGAACCTCTAGCAGTTTTTTCCCCATTAGTACACTGAAAGTAATTGGGGGTTTCAAAGATTATGCTTAAGCGTTTGTTTCTTGAAATAATCTTTTAGATCGGATGTGATGCAGCGGGTAGTGTGTGTGCCTGCTGTGGAAGAAGTTGTGGGTTCGATACCGCCTCGGGACATCTAATGAAACAGTTTTTATACCCTTGGAGAGGGTCTTTTAAAATGGTCCAGATGTTTGTAATGCAAAGAAGGAAGCATGACGAACTGAGTTGACTTAGCCATGTCTGTCTATCCGTGCGGCTGCTTCTATGCTATCTCCACTGTCAGTTGTAAAGCCAACTTCACAAATTGAAATTTGTTACAATATGTAAATAGGATGCAATATTCTTTATAGCATTGTCTACTTTCAATATAAGGAGGAGGATAACCACTGCAAACAGACTGGTCATTCCCTCCAAGGAACTTGCGAAGCTGAGATTAAAAACTGCATAATTTTGATCACAAAACAGAAATAGAAAACAATCTCAGTCTCGCAATCTCCCCAAAATAGTTGAGCTCTTTTAGCCGTGTGGTCCTTAACAAACAAACCCTTTGGTCTTGATACCGGAAAATGTTTTCCCAGTGTACGCGATGCGAACTTGTTGACAAACTGCGTTGTTTTTGTCGTCGTGTACTTGTACTTTGTCACAATATTGACATTGGTGTCATGTCATTACGCCTAACATTAAACATGCGATGTGGACGAATCGGCAACGGGTAACACGATATTTTGCTTTGAAATTAAAGAGTGAAAGTTAGGAGCAACGGCTCCTCCCACACACATGCCACTCATCGCTGCCACACACGTGTGAGTATGAATGTGGGTGTGTGTGTGTGTGTGAGTGTGTGTGTGTCAAATAGCAACAAAACAAGGATTCCGAGGCTAAGGGCTTCACATTCGCCGGTCGCCTGTGTTGGGTGAAAGTTCCAGGCACAAGTCTCCTGTTCCATCGATATTATGAGCATTAGGCGACTAAAACCTAAAAAACCCCGGACCCTGCTGGAGGGGGGGCACATCGAGATCGAGGAGGACTTTCTCATCGACTTTGTTCAGTGCACTCTGGAGCCGGAGGAGAGGTAAACTATGGAGATGGAATCAAATTTCAATTCCTCTAGGATATTTATTGCCCTATTCTGCTACCCGGTACGTGTTGCAATTATCAATTTTAATGGCAAGACCAGGCATAAATGTCAAGTCTTGGGGAAATTTATGCACGTCTTTGGTATTAATTAGCATTGCACTCGCGCACCGCCTCCACCGCCCACCCTCCACCGCTCACGCTTTTTCCAAGTATCACCAAGACGAGTTTAATAGTTGCGCCTTCAATTAGCCAGCTGGGCCGACGACAGCGAGAGGAGCAACCCTGTAACCTAATATAGTTAAGCATTCAACGCGCCATAATTAAGTCATAAATGCAATCAATGAAACTTTTGCTTGGCACGAATACGCTAGACGCGCCTTAAAAGACGCCTCCGATAGGTGCAAATGTCGAGAATTAATAGTTGGCGTGAACATTTCCGCCTTAAAGGGGGGAGACATTGCATCGGTCCTGGAATTCTTCACAGTCTTTTCATTGGCAAATCACAGCAGTAAGAACAGTTGAACGAAATGGGGAAATATTCGAAAAATTTGAAACAAACTTTATCTGTATAGGTATATATAGTTCATAGGGTCCTTCTGGCTTTTACATACATTTGCACAAGACTCTTTACACTTTGAATATATTTGCCAATAGTTTGGAGCACAGACTGATCTCGATCTACCGAACTTCTGCAGCTTCCGTGTCAACACAGCAACTTTCTGGATCAAGGGCGTCCGCAGCTTTTATATCTAAACATGGTTCTGGACAAAATTTGGTTCCCTTTTTAATGAAAGTCAGAAAAAAACAGATACCCTAAAACAAGTTGAATTTACTTACAAGGTGACGTATTCCCCACAACTGCTCTCTTTTGAGGGGCCGTATTTTAGATATATTGACTCTCAGAGAGCCGGTCAACTGTCTCTAGAGAGCGAGTAAGGAGCACGTCACCTTGTAAGTGAATTCACCTTGCTACAGAGGACCAAAAAAAAGGCAACCGAAATGGCATTTCTCTCATATTTCACAATTTTTACACTCTGTAAGCCACGCCACGAAAAAACGTCATATCTCCCACAGTTTTGTGGAAATATTTTAGAAATATTTAGTAGTCAGGACTATTTTTCGATTTGTTTCCATGAGACACTTTGCTGGTCACAGTCTATCAATAGTGTCTTGCGCATGAATGTGACTCAGAAAACTGCAAGTGTGTATGCATGCTTGCAAGATAATCGATTGCTCGATTTGCTCAGTTGCTTATGCTCAGCTGCTGAGAGTCGAACGAAATAGTCCCCTTGAAGCTGTTATCGTAAGACATCTTTGTGTGTTTCTCTCATATAGAATCATGAAACAGAAAACACGAGAAAAGCAAAAACAATTGTTTTGTTCAGAAAGCTTTCTATTTAAATTTGTTTACAAATTGTTTGAAGCTAAGTGGCAGCATGCAAGCTGGCTGAAAAAGGTAACATTAATAGCAGTAAAGATCGAAATCAACGTGGTGTTAAGCACCCATTTAGCGTGTGGCAGTGAGACACCGTGTTGGTCGCTTTCAAAGGTCGAACGGATGAAGCCTTTTGAGTCGTACTCTTTTTGTCGCCAGCTCATTGACAAGACCGTTTTGTATGGGCCAGAAAGCGATCTCTATAACTGCTGGTGTGGCGGTTGATCTGGTAGAGTGCCTACCTCTTTGTAAATGGCGGAGTTCCGCACAACAAGTTAGCACCAAGTATTCTGCGTAGGATCTTATTTAGCTTCGTCTCCCCGGTCCTGATCCGGTATGATTGTTGGCTTGATTATTAATATCTTTGCTCTTAAGTGAGAGCGCTGATCTCGCTCTAAGGAGCCAGTCCAATTTGTTGGCCTTGGTATAGGTGACAGCCACAGGTCGCTTAATATGATCAGACCAAAGAAAGACTCACTTTTTATTTACCTGTCATTTTGGTGAGCAGACAGCGCTAAATATTTTGGTTGAACATAGTTTGTGAGCTCTCTGGTTGATGCTCAAATTAAAATCCATAAGGATGGTGCCAGCTAAGACTTCTCATGGGATCTTATCTATGTCCACCCTAATGGTCATACTTCGACAGCTTTGAGTAACCCCAGGGGGCCAATTTCTTGAAGCTAAAGATGTAAGAGGCCCAAATCAAACTTCAAATAAAAAGTATCTC
>JAWNNO010006470.1:0-11468 GCA_035044985.1 Lordiphosa fenestrarum | reverse complement strand
ATTTTCTCATAACCAGGGTACCTCTGGAAGAATACAAGAAAAACAATATATAATATATACATAAACAAAACAAATAAATAAATTAAGAATACAAATTAAATAAATAAATACTTAAATTCTATCTGCCATGCCGGGCTTCTTGTTTGGCTAAAATATATTTGTGGTATAAAAACCTGTGGCCACCCAGAGGTGGGTGGCCAATTTTATTCCAAAATTGGATCCTTGGGGGGACCGCTCCAACTTATATCCACAATCTCCTCTCTCTGCAGACCCTTTCCGAAGAAATCTCCCTGAAACACGCACACTCGTCAACTGGACACAATTACCTCAACTAATTCTTACCGAGATAGCGACTTATTATTAATTTTTCACATTATAATCTCTGCGTAACTCTCGGCTGGTATTCATGCATACCGCACTTACTCTAGGCAATGACTTTCCAAAACTTTAATCCCTTTTTCTTCCTCTAGGGCAGTATTCGCCCAGGACGGTGACGATTCAAATCTTTAAGCCACTCGCTCCGTACTCGGAACCAGTGCAATGAACCAGCACGACTCAGTGAACCACTCGTGCACAGCCCTGGCGCGAAGACCGTTTATCGGCGGCTTTGTTATCGATAGTCTAAATCAAAACAAACTATAAACAATTTGCTCATGACACCAGCACCTAACACAAAATCTTAAAATATACTATATTTTCACAATTTACTCCATTAAAGTTTGTTCATTCAACATTTTTGGAAATGACTCAGTGTAAACGGAATTATTGTCAGTTTTAAAGCGATCATTTTTTCTCGTCATGTCTAACAGCCTAACTCTTCATTACTCATTTAAACTGATCATTATTAAAATGAACTTTTTATACTCTAAGGGTGGAGATCATTATCATTTTTTGCTTTTAAACGGGAAAATCGCCTTTGTAATCAAATTTAAGCTCAAATTAATATTATTCTAAGCGCGATGGACTATTTCTGAAACACAGATTCGTGTCCAGCAAGCGAAAATCATCTGCCATCAAAGCCAACACTTAAAGATTTTAATTTTTAATGCCTTGTGTAACACTAGACAACTACGTCCAGTATTTTGAAGAGTTGAAAATTTTCATAGGGATTTAATTAAATGCCAACTAGATAGAGATGCTTATCAAATTTTTAGGCTGTTGACAACTTAATCGTATTGCGCCCATGAATTCAAAATAGTATACATCGCTAAAAAACTCGCAGAATTGTTTTTAATATTTTGTTTTAAAGCTAAGAGGTAACGCTTTTCGATTGTATCAAAGATAGTTAAATCATTTTCAGGTTCCCCATAAAACGTGTCTGAAAAGGGTAAAATCGGGACTTTAAAGATGATTCGTGTGATGGTTCATTTGTTGGCTTCAATTTTGACATACTCTCTCCAACATATCGGACGAAATGTTACGAATACATTTCTCTATATTTGCTTTCAGAGCGTCAACTGTTGCGGACTTGTCGCAATAGACGTGAGGCTTAAATCAGCCTCGCCAAAAAAGGCTCATGGCTACATATCTGACGATCTAGGCGGTCAATTGACTGGCCCCCAAAAGTGAAATAAACAGTTCAAACAATTCGCCTCTCAATTGGGCCATTATTTCGCGTGAAGTGTGGCATGTGGCACCATTTTTTAGAAACCACATATCAGCGAAGTCCAGGTCCTTCATTTTTGGCAAAAAAAAAAGTTTGTATCCATCGCACGGTAGCGCTCTCCATTTACAGCGACGTTTCTGCCTTCCCCATCTTTAGTCCAATAATGCCACATTCAACAACAAATGAGCTTCGTCGCTGGACACAGTTTTCCGATAAAAAAAGTGGAGTTTTGATAACAAGGTTCAAAATGCTACGAACGTTGTTCGATTGTAAGTCGATTTATGGTTAAATTATAGACCAAACAGTGAACATGTTTGACGGTAACATATGACACGAAAACAGCTGAGCTGCCAAAAACAGTGTTGCATACCCTTTACATTTTACCAACTGCTCAAAGTCTGATGTTTTCTATTTTGTTTATTAATTCTTGTGACTATCCATGCATATGCGCTATCTGCAACTTGGCCTTCTTGATTTGTCAATTTAACAGTAACAGTGGACCAAGAAATGTAAAAATAAGCATTTGCCGCTGAAGGCTGGTTTCCAGAACGCACGAAAATAAAATTTCTTGTCGAACTCTACATGAATAGAAACACTGGGCGTGCTCAGCAGAATGATAGATCGTGTATGCAGGTATCAGAAAAAGTTCAAATATCGAAAAGTACCTGCTGAACGCAGAGCTTCATTTGATCGAAATGTTGCATAAAACGAATAGTCGATTTTTCTCAATGCCGATTTGTAAACAATAGTTTTTTCTAAAGATCCATATTGGCAATTGGCTCTTCAGTGGACAGGCGCGGCTGTTGCAATTTCTCGAAGAAGGGACTGAAAATATAAAATGAAATAGTCTATGTCTCTTGTGTACAGTGGACTTAGTGCCCCAAACGTAGTCCGCGACATGCTAAGGTGTTCATTAAATCCATTCGGAATTGGCTAACCGTTAGTTCGTGAAAATACTGTGAGCGAAAGCGCTGGCCTTTAGGTTTTCTTAATTGACGGCTGTGCAGACTTTTCCCCTCTTCTAAATCAATCAGTTCCTTCTTTAATGGAATCGCAATAATAACCTCAAAAGCGCGTTTGAAGGAAAAGTCATTGTAAAGAATTGTGCAAAACAAAATGAAAACAAATTAGAAATTGGTATCGAAGCCAAGTCTATCGCAGCATGCCTATCGATAGACAATTAAAGCTGTCGGTAACAGGATCACTTGAAAGGAGCCAACTATTTCTTTGATACATGCTCCTCTATCATGATACGTCAAATTGGCTATCATGATACAGTATCAATCGAGTTTCTCAGAATAATCATAAAAATTACTGCTTGATCAGGGAGCAAGTTGTTCTGCTAAACACAACCACCTTTAAAATGTTTTGAAATCTGCTTGCTTTTGAACAGTAGTCTTATTTAAATTCAGTATTGTGCCGAAATAAGTATTTATGTCAAGCCTCTAAGACCAGGGATCGGAAATAAGAGTCATGGGTCTTACAAAAAGCAAAGCGAAAAAAATGTCCTAAAAAATGCTATCTCGAGCAAACTTTGCACAAAGTCTTCGGTACCGACCGGATCGGATGACTTTAGCATTGACAACCCTAGAATGATCTTCAATAATGAACCATAGTGGGGACTAAAAAAACTTAAGTAGATATCAGTAGCTCGAATATCTTTAAGAGTTAGTGATTGACCAAATAACGTAAGTCCTAACCGGAAACCTTACCAAGTGTAAAATGATTACCCGAACCCAATACGAACCTTGTTTTATTAAAGGGGTTTGGTTCCGATAATAAAAACATTTGCTTCGATCCAAGGTACTACCAGATATCACGTAGTCGTACCCTCACTTGAGTGGCAGTTGTTGGTGTTGTTGTTGTTGCCTGTGCCATCATCAACGCCATAAGTAGCAGTCAGCAGTTGCTTCTGCCAGTGCCAGTGCCAGTAAAGTTGTGTTGCCTGATGGCGATGACGACGGTGTCGGTAACGAGGGGATTGGGACGAGGACGTGCACAGCCACAAAAACACCAACAACAACCTTGTGTATAAGTAAGCCTGTACGTCTGTATGTATGTGTGTGTGTGTGTGTGTGCATGAAGGGACGGCAAGCGACACGATAATCTCGCACGTCGCATTTTTAGTTGCCGCCATCTGCCGCACCCACCGCACAGCTACAGCTAAAGCAGGCAGCTGCACGAGTCCTGGATCTGCTCCTGGCAGAAAGCCAAATGTGGCAAGTGGCTGCTGCTTGCTTAGGAGTGGAGGGGGTGGTGCTGTGTGTCTGGGTTGACTTGACTGCGAGCGGGGGGACAGCCGACCGACAAATGCTTTCGAATTGCCATGACAATCAGAACGCTTACAGGTACAGTGGAGCCAGATGGCTTGAATTGTGATATTTGTTGGGTGTGTGTGTGTGAGTGTGTAGCATACTTTTATGGGAGCAGTTGATCGATGGCTTATTTAATCCTCAATGTGTTCTAAACGAATGCTGCACTTAATAACGATTAATGTGGTCTGCAATTCGAGCATTCTGCTTTTTAAAATGCTGCATCATAAAATATCAGCTTTACCGATTCTTTATTCTTCGCTTGATGATGCATCGACCCAATACTCAAGGACTATATTATGATGATGTGAACTGAGGTCGCCTCTTACACAATAAAGTTCAGACTAAACTACTGTTAGGTCCTTTTCAACTTTGAAACCGTTTTTAACCCCTCGACAACATAAATTTTGATCAATTTTCTGTTGTTTTTCGGACATAATCTTAAGCCCAAGCCAGTAATTAGAGTATAAATGAAAATAGATGCTAGTTATTTGGTTTCTAGATATAGAATAGAATATAATCTCGTGATTTGGTTTCTAGTTTCTATTTTCTAATTATTATCATTAAATTTTCATTAAACAACCTGTTTTTGGATAAATATTAAACTCGGAGAAAGGACTCATTTGGAAAATGGGAAATTATGAAAGATTTCTTGACTAAATGATCTTTCATATCTAGTTTGCTTGATGAAAATAGATTCCCTAAACAACAGAGGTTTCAATGTGTTCCCTTAATGGGTTTCTTACAGGGATTTTTATGAGGCTATATAAATTCTGGAGGTTGGGATAAGTTGCGAGGTCTGAAGGGATTTCCTCCGACTCAGATTTTTAGTTTCGGTATTCGACTACGCTGTTCAGCGGGAGAAAAGAAAGTTAGATGTCAGTCTCCCGCCGGGAACTACCACTCTGTGAATTATGAGGATAGAACGCACGACTGCTTAGAGAACTTTTAGAACTCTGGGGACGATTGGCTCTCCAAGATACACAAGAACTAAACAGAGAAAAAAAGATCCAAAAACGAGAAAGCCAAGCTAACTTCGTCTGTGCCGAAGTTTTTATACCCTTGCAAGTGCTCGCTTAAATATTTTCAAATAATACTTTTTTCCCATTTTCCGACTAATCGTTCGTATGGGAGCTATATGATATATTCATCCGATTTGGACAAAAACTTGTAGAATTGTGTAAAAGCACGAGAAACAAACAAATACAAAATTACAGGATGCTACCATTAAAAACAAAAAAGTTTTTCTAACTAAGACTGTTTTTCAGACTTATCTTTTGTATGGCAGCTATGCCATATAGTTGTCCGATTTTAATAAAACTTGGTAGAACTATTAAAAACCATAGAAAACCTTCGATTACAAAGTTTGGAGTCGTTTCCATTTAAAAGAAAAAAGTTTTTCATACTAAAACTAGCTTTCCGACCGATTGTTCCTATGGGAGCTATGATCAAGAATATATATAGTTTATGGGGTCGGAAATGAATATTTCTATGCGTTGCAAACTTCTGGGCAAAATTATAATACCCTTTGCAAGGGTATAAAGATTCATTCGGAATGGATGTGTCTTTAACATCCCTTTAATCATCCAGCGGAGCTCCACAATCATCCAAATGATCATCAATTTCCATACCCTTCGGATGATTTGTAGCTCCGTTGTATGATTAAAAAAGGATATTTAAAACATATCCCGTCCAAATGGATACCGGAAATCATCCAATGGATATTCTTTAATATCCTTTTTTTTCTGTGTAAAAGTAGGTACGACTGCTTCTTTCCTAAGGAGGCTAAGTGCCTTTGATCTCCGAGCCATGGCGACTGAGTGACTTACTAAGCGCTGTAGCTAGCTTTTTATATTCTTTGCTTGCTCACAGCTCGCGCAACCCTAATCATTTTGTGGGGTTGCCATCGACAGCTATCGAATATTAATCGATATCGATCGAAGAAGCTAATTGATGCAATTTCAATTTAAACTTGAAAAATCTACCCCAAATAAACTCTTCGCCTTTTCTTTGATGCTCAAAAACTGTTAGAACATATCGATCTGAGTACCAAGTACTCAGTACCAGAGAACTGAAAGATGTTTTTTTTTTACTTTAGGTAAACTTATTGAAATTGCGGTATGAATATGTAATATTCTTTCACCGCTTATACCGCAATGATCAAATTTCCATTTCGTACCACCGCCTACTCCAATGGGAACTCCTACTCCTACTTATTCAGTGGGAATGTTTATGGCTCAAGTAACAAACTATTAAAATGTTTGGGTTCAAAACACAGAGTATTATATTTTGTGAGTGGTCGGATAATGTGTGCGCCAGCTGGGCAAGAGGTTCGTGGGTATACGATACCGCCTCGGAAGAAAAAATAAGTTTTTTCTATACACACTTTTACTCAACCGGTCACCTTCACCAGCAATTGGCGCTGTGCCGCCCTTTCGGCATAAGCGATAAACTATAGATTTCTTTCTCTTATGCGCAAATCAGCCCTTTGGGCTGCTGTTTCGTGCCAGATTTTTTTGAATCAGCCTTAGTCGTTTGAGTTGTTTAAAATAACATGTGAGAAATTTTCTGATTGGAGTGATGCAAAATGATGCAGCACTACTTGCTGGTACTATAAAAATGTTCCAAATAAAGTTCCGACCCTTGTGCTTCAGACATTTTCAGTATTCTAACATGGAATATATTGAATTAACATTTAGAAATTGCATTTAGCAGTAAGTGTGTTTTTGCGATGTTTTTACTTTAAAAGAAGTTTTATTACGACGAATTGAACATTTTGTATATATTGGTTGTTGATTCCCACATATACCGGCTGAGCTACTTAGACACATTGTTAACATTCATAAAAAAATAAATATATAAATATATGTCGGGGCAAGGTTTTCATTATTGTTGTCCATAGTCGTTTTTAGTTGTATTTTGTAGATTTATTTGTCGTTAACGATTATTTTTTGTATCAACGTGCTTCAGTGCAGTGAGTCCCTCCTTGTGGTTGCCGCAAAAGTGCCGTCTCACTCCCGCCTCTCGACCGGCCACCACCATCAGGGCCACACTCGGCGATACTTATCGAAATATCGCCACACTGCCAAGCAACACTGTCTCAAGCAACACTGTCTCAAGACAACACTACTCGCCTCAAAGGCGATAAATTCAAGAATAGTAATCGAAATTACTTTCGCTCCGACACGGCCATTCTGACGAAGACACGTCCTCGTGTGGCGTCTCAATATCAAGGATCTCTCGTGTCCCTAATCCACGTGACGCTTCTAGTTACTGAAAACCTTCGTCTCTCGTAGACGGATAACACTAATCTGGTTCAAAAACAATTCATCGTTCCTCTTGAACGGATAACCATCGTTCCACCGAACGGATAATCATCGTTCCTCTGAACGGATAACCATCGTTCATCTGAACGGATAACCATCGTTCCACTGAACGGATAACCATCGTTCCACTGAACGGATAATCATCGTTCCTCTGAACGGATAACCATCGTTCATCTGAACGGATAACCATCGTTCCACTGAACGGATAACCATCGTTCCACTGAACGGATAACCATCGTTCCACTGAACGGATAACCACAATATACTTTGCTTATCAGAATAATTTATTGTTTCGTCAGACATATATCGTTTACTAAAATTTAAACTTAATTTATTAGTTTTGTAGACTAGTCCTATTCGGTCTCATTTAAATTCAATGACGAGTCGTCCTGTACACTGTCAATGTCAAACTCACTTAGAACATGACCGTCGGGAATCTTTCTAGTATTTTCGTGGCAGTATTTGTACAGTCTGTTACCTTTTAAAGACTTCAACGTATATCTGTTACCGTCTAGAACTTCAACAACTAAAAATGGTCCCTTAAACTTAGGGTCCAGTTTAGTCTGGTGCCTTTCCTCGTTTTTCAAAAGAACATAATCACCGATACTATGTCGATTAACTACAGCCTTGGTTTTATCAAAACGCTCCTTATCATAAGACGCTACCGTCTTCATATTATCACAAGCACGCGATCTGACACTATCTAAATCAACAACTGATTCCGTTTCTAAAGGAGTAACTAGGCCAAAGGGTCGAGCTTCTTTTCCTATCAACATTTCCAAAGGGCTTGCACCTGTTGTACGATTGATTGTGCAGTTTAATGCTAACTGTACCTCACCAAGGGCATCTTGCCAAGATTTCTCGCTAGACTCAACAGCTGTCAATAGGTTCTTTAGCGTGCTCATTACCCGTTCGACTTGACCATTTGCACGACTTGAGCCTGTGGAAATTAAATGTAGCTTAATGTTTTGTGTAGAACAAAAGTCTGAAAACTTTGAACTTGCAAAACATCTTCCCTGATCGGCTATTATACGACTTGGGACCCCAAAAAGCGAAATGGATGATCTCATAGCCTTCATGCAACTTTCCGTATCTAACTTTAGAGTGTGATAGAGATATACGAATTTTGTAAACGCGTCAACTTGGACGATGATATATTCCTTTAAGTCACTTTTACCACTCAGTTTTCCCGTTATATCGACGTGAACGGTATGCCAAGGAATACTAACTTTCGGTATAGGATAAAGTTCAGCCTGTACTTTTCCAGAAGGTGATTTGGCAACCCGACAGGTAATGCAGTTGTCAACGAACTTGCGAACATATTTGTTCATTTTGTCAAACCAGTAGTGCTGATAAATCTTATCAAGAGTCTTTTGCCATCCAAGATGCATAATTGACTCATGTATCTGGTTGACCACTGACCACCTGAAGGCGCGCGGTACAACTGGCAAACATCGTGATCTATTATTCTTCTGAATCTTTCGAAACAATACTCCTTTTCTTAAGTCATATGTTTTGGCCAAATCTTCCGATAACTCGTTGGAATTGAGTTTCTTTACTATTTCATTAATCTCGGGGTCTAGACGTTGTTCTACTAATAACCAATCACCCGATATCTCTGCCAAGTTTACTCGCTTTTCTGGAACTTTATTCAATTCAGCCAACACTTTCGAAGAGACTGGATTCCTAGATAGAAAGTCAACATGGGCCATTCGTTTTCCTTCTCTGTACTGGATGTCAAAGTTAAATGACTGCAAATAAGACCACCACCGATGGACTCTAGGGGTAAGGTCAATTTTGGTACGTGACGCTTTCAATGAGTTGCAATCTGTATATACCACAAACTCTTGCCCAAGCAAATAATGCCGGAAGTGTTTTACAGCCTCGACTACGGCCAAGGTTTCGAGTTCATACGAATGATACCTAGATTCAGCAGAGGTTGTGGTTTTACTGAAATATTCCACCACGTGAAGTTTATTATCAATACGGTGTAAGAGAATTGCACCATAACCAAGAGAACTGGCGTCCGTATGTAACTCAATCGGATACTTGGGATCGAAGATTACTAAAACTGGTTCATGAGTGAGAATGGTTACGATTTTCTTTCGAATCTCTTCTAAATCATCTCTCCAAACAATATTAACATTTTCTGACGTGAGGGAATACAGAGGCTTCATTATTTTGGAAAAATTCGGAATAAACTTACGAAAGTAGGAAGCCAATCCAATGAACTGTCGCAATCCAGTAACAGTCTTTGGAGGTGGCAAGGAACTTAAGGCAATAATTTTTCTCGGATTTGGTCGAATTTCTCCCGCTCTGACCTCATATCCTAAATACTGAACAACTGTTTTCAGAAAACTGCATTTAGTAATATTAAACACAAATCCCGCAGTCGTAAGGACATCTAATACTGTTTTCAACCGTTCTAAGCCCAATTCAATTGTTGGCGACACAATCATAATGTCGTCCATATAGACAACGACAAATGAATAAGCAATATCACCCAAAGCTTTCATAACTGCCCGTTGGAAAACAGCCGGCGCATTCTTAAGACCGAAAGGCATTCTCAGATACTCAAATTGACCATCCGGAGTTACAAATGCTGTACATTCTATAGAATCGGAATGAACCGGAATCTGGTGGAAACCACTAGCCATATCCAAACAGGTAAAATAATTTGCACCCCGAAGTCTGGCAATCTGGTCACTTATAAGTGGCAGGGGGTATTTGTCGGCGATAGTGTTTGAATTGAGCTCTCTATAGTCAACACATAAACGATTTGACCCATCTTTCTTTTTCACGAGCAAAATAGGACTTGAGAATGGGGAGCAGCTAGGACGGATGATATTGTTTTTAAGTAGCTCATTCAACTTGTCACGAACTATCTGTCTCTCATCGGGACTAAGCCTATAAGGTCGGCGTTGGACTGTCTTATTAGGGTCGGCTAGTCGAATCTTTATTTCTCCCGTGGTAACTCGTGTAGATGGTATCTTTTGTACAAAAGCTTTGGAATAATTTTCGAGTAACTTTATTAATGTTTCTTTTTCACTGTTCTGTAAGTCGGTGTCAAGGTCTGTAAGGTTGTGTGGTTCTTCGACTTGTGAACATAGGTCAACAGATTTGGTTTTAACAATTGTAAACTTGTCTGGCATAATGATGACATTGAAACCTTGACTAAGAATTTCTCGTCCTAAAACAACATCGTTCTTTAAATTGTCATTTTGCACTACATGAAACAATATTTCTAACACGTAGTCATTTATCTTAACCTCACTTAATATTTGCTGAGTACTATATATACCGGTGTTCCCGATACCTTTTAACATAATGATGTTGTTGATCCTCTTTCCAGATAGCTTACCGCTAATTTTCTCTTTTATTAGAGAACACTCTGCACCCGAATCGAAACAGGTTTGAAATACTTCAGCTCGCTGCATCATTTTTCCTGCTGGCTCGGATACGAAACATTGGTTCACCATCTTCTGCTGCGTCACTTGTTGTTTTCCTCCTCCCTGTGGGCATTTGTTCGCAATGTGTCCCTGCTGGCCACACTTATAGCAGATGATGGTTGTCCTTACTTCCTGTGTTTTCGTCTCATTCGCCATCTGCCGCATCTTACTCCTACACTCTGCTATCTTATGGCCTGGTTTTGCGCAGAAATGGCACACTGCTGACAACACTCTCTTCTTTTTAGCTTCAGGTCCAGAATCCACGTCATTGTCATGAGAACGAATTTTACGGAAATTAAACGACTTCAGTTCGGAATGAAGATCGCTTCTAGTATTGACTTTCGAAGTAAAAACGACTCGCTGCAAACGGCTATCGATGTTGGCCATATGCGCAAGCACAATCGAGACAGCAATTTCTTCAGTGTTCTTATTGGCCCAAGCGGTTGTTAGCGATGTCACTAAGCGGCTAGCAAAAACCGCATGGCACTCGTTGTTAGACGGACGGCTGTTCAACATGTTGAAAAACATTGCTGCTGGCGTTTCATCGTTGCCGAATCTTTTAAGAAGTAACTCTTTGAACTCGTTCCACTTCATTCCAGAGTACGAAATCTGCGTCAACCATTGTGAAGCACTTCCCTCCATTGCGTTGCTTAAAGCCATGATGAGGCGGCTTCCTTCGAGTGGCTGCTCGTCAAAATTATGTCCGCAGTTGTACACCATTTTAAAGCATCTGCACCCGCTGCGTCAGGATTGTATTTTGGCAGCACAACGCCAC
>JAWNNO010006467.1:0-14287 GCA_035044985.1 Lordiphosa fenestrarum | reverse complement strand
TTGCATCATGGATTTACCGTTTGAGCGTCCACACATATGTATGTATGTGTAACCTCGCTAGCCACTGCATAGCATTTGATAGGCTTAGTGCGAAATAGCAAATTAGTTTTATGTCAAGGTTAAATGACTTTTTTGCACTAAGTGAAGGAGGGGTATCTGGAAGTCGATTCCGGCCATTTACTCAAATGTGTGTATGCGTACATCTCGGAACATTTGGCAACTCTGCATATCACATGTTTTTGCAGCTTGGCAGCCCAGCACAGATCCCTGTATACATCTGCCTATTAACAAAATACATAAAAAAGCTAACATTTTTCTTATATGCATAATTAATAGCTTTAACTAAAAAACAGCTATTTAACGCTAAAAAGGCTAGATTTAGCTAGCTAAAAATCTTATCCCGCGGGATAGGGCCGTGCCGACCGCTGCTTTACACCTTCCATTGGGTTTTTCTTGGGCATATCTGGTTAAGAAAAACCAACAATTTTTTTAAGTTTGATAATACTAATTTTAAGATTGTTTTTTACTTTTTTTGAGATAGTTCGTTCTCAATTTGAGTAAAACGTACTAAGTTCAAGTACTTTTTTTTAAGTTTGCGAATTTAGAGGTCGAGTCCGTTTAAACTTAATTTTAGTCCGACTTTTTCCTCTCTGTGTATAGACAAGATAACGGTTCACACAAATTTTCACTTAAGAAGAGCCCTAGGCTAATAAAATCAACACCAGTTCAAATTTTGTATCACTTAGCGGCTGAACTCCCACCTAAATACAGAGTGAAGTTTACTACAGCTAAAGAATTAGTCAAGGTCTTCGCTTATGATCTTCCTGCATGTGCAACACTCAAATCAAACTCTGAGCTTAATACAAGCTATCACAAAGTATACACAGAATTTGAGCATATACTGAATCACATTGAATGTATCTCCCAAACGTCTCACAGCTGCAGGAAGCTAAGCTTTGATCTTAACTTCCGCAAAGGTTCAGCGAAAAACAAAAATGAAATTTGCATTAATCTAGTTCAACTACTTTTCAATGAAAAAGTGGCCATTCTCAACAACAAATTATTTGAAATAAACTTCACAGATGGCTCAGTTACAAAAACGCACTCGAGTGCGGCCTTCACGAAAATTCTAACCACACAAACAGCATCTACACAAACAAAATTATCTCTTCTCTAAATGCAGAACTCATAGCAATAGAAAATGCAATAGACCATGCCATTCGCCTAAATCAAACTCGTATTGCCATTCTAACTGACAGTCGAAGTGGAGCTCAGCTACTGCAAAAAACCATACACAACAACTACATCGCCGACAATATCATCCGCAAGATACAAAACTGCACTTACCAACGATTTGTAGAGATACATTACATACCAGGACACAAAGATATAAAGCTAAACACCATAGTTGATGCTGCGGCCAAAAATGCATTTACGGAAGGATCCTTTATTACCTTAAAATGGACAGTCAATGATGCAATCAACAAAATCTTTCGGAACATAAACTCGCAATGGAAACAAGAATACTGGAACTTTGCAGCTACTAAATACAGATTCTACTGTCAACTCTTCCCAGACATTTCCAAAACACCCTGGTTTCACCACAAAAATTGCAAATTGAAAGCGATTGAAATAATTCTATTTATTTGCTTTATTTCAATCGCTTTCAATTTACTTCGGGACATGCGTTCGACAAATTAACTCTGGCCAAAATGAATGTTGTGAATGACAACAGATGTGATACCTGCAACGAACTGAAAGACTCCTCTCACATTATTTTTAAATGCTCCAAATTTGCCGCTTCAAGACAAAACTACCCAACACTCACCAAATACGATAGCATTTATCGATTCATGCAACACGAAAACGTTTCATCCCTTACAAGCATCACTACATTCCTAAATGAAATCAATGTTAGCATATAATCAAATTTATACACACAATTCATCTGGACACAACCAACAAAATCATCTAAATACTCATCATTTTCTTCTTCAAAATTTACTTGGATACATTGGTTAATTCCAGTCAATTCGTCGTGGCGTTTTCCGCGTGTTCAACGTGGGTGGCCAAATAAATCTTTATA
This sequence comes from Lordiphosa fenestrarum, assembly GCA_035044985.1. Classification (NCBI taxonomy): domain Eukaryota; kingdom Metazoa; phylum Arthropoda; class Insecta; order Diptera; family Drosophilidae; genus Lordiphosa; species Lordiphosa fenestrarum. The sequence goes on along the minus strand of JAWNNO010006467.1, from coordinate 12,201 downwards.
CCCAAGGGTATAAAGCAGAGATGGGCGCGTCGCGACGTTCCTATGCACACAGCAGGCAGCGTGTGCATAGGGTCTCTGCCGCGGCCGACAACACAAAATCACACGTACGCTATATGCATTGAAAGCTATTTATAGAACACGAATATTCGGTCGTCGTCGGTGGTGCTTGTATGCGTGTGAAAAGTGTGACCAAAGTGATCTAAAACCAAAAAAATAAAAAATAAATATTTTTATAAATGGTTGACTTGTTCCACTGGCACATGCTTGAGGTCATTCACAAAAATTGAATTTCCCCTTGTTCCACTACTGAATGTTTATCACGGTTACACGCGAATGGTCATGCTGAAACTAAAGTAACAAAGATCAGCTGTTTGGATGGTTTTGATTTTTGCAATTTCAATTGCCAATTTAAGGTTAAATTGGCCTTAAATAATTAACTGAAATGGATTTAAATCCGTTGCTGCTGATTTGTAACAAAAATCAAGCATTTGCCAACTGCTAGATGACGATTTCGATGAGTTGATTGTAGAGTACCACCTAGTGCATGGCAATTTGTACCTATATCTTATTGTTATAAACTAAATTAGTTTTAATTTAAATCTTGCAGACATTGTGGAAGCGAAATGTGGTGTTTTTTGCGAACGATATGTGCCTGACAACTCAGACGCTTTTTTTAAGGAAAGCTTCCGAGACGAGAGGGTCAACCATAACTTTCTTGCACATTTTCTTCAAAGAATTGCAAAATATGATACAAATTTTCGGATGGCTGTTTCCATATTTATGACCGTCCAGCTCGATCCCGGCATTTTTAAACATGGCCGCAATCTTCTTCTTCTATCTGAATGCCTCAAAGTTCTCTTCCCCCACACAGAGGGAAAAATCCGAGAACATTGGACTCAATATGAGCACATTCGTTGTCAAAAATTATGAACGGATTTTCTCACTTCAAGAACAATTTATCACTTCAAGAACTTTTTTTTGAGAACGCAAAATCTTGATGTGAGTTGAAATGTTCAGTTCTTGAGAACATTTAAAACTCAAAAAATTTGAGGTCCAGGTCCAGGACCAGAAGACCTGGGTGGTCCAGATCCAATTTTCCGAGTCCAATTTCTGGTCCAATTCCAGGTCTAGGTCCGATTCCAGCTCCAAATCCGCAGGAGACATCCGCCTTGTACAACACCCCACCTGCCTTAAGTTAATTAAATTGAAGAAAGAAAAATTTTTCGGACTTACTGGGAGTAGAGCCCAAGACCCCCGCGAGCAACGACGCGACGGCGGACGTGTTAGCTCGTTAGGCTATTGCCCACTTCTGCAGCCGCACCTCTGAATGGCTACTTATACTTTTCGGTGCTGAGCTGAATGGTGCTCATTTCAAGAACATTCGGAATATTTGTTCTCAAAAATTTGAGAGCACATTCTGTTCTTGTTTTGAGATAAAATAATCTTATTTTCTGAACACGATTTTTCTCCTCTCTCCTCTCCTCTGTGCATGTTTAATAGTATGTTCTCGTGGTAGTCCCCTCAGGTAATGGCCAGTTTCGTGTATTATTTATCAGATAAACAAATATTAGTATTGTTTATATAAGAATTAAAGTTTTGGAGCTTACCTTAACTATTCACAATCAGCTGTTCTATTGATGACACTTGGACTTATCGATATAAAAATCTATCCTTTTAGCGGAAAAAAGCTAAAAGGTGCAAATGTCAAATGTAGTAACTGTGATTTGATCATCACAGCGGATGACATGCCGAATGGAGATTTATCTATTTTGGGCAAAATACACTTAAAGAATGAGGTCATTTATCTCATCCAGCTAATGACCTCAAGAATGTGCCAGTGGAACAAGGTTAATGAATACACCTTTTCTTGACTTTAATAGCAGCTTTCATTAATTATACCCGTTACTCGTAGAGTTAGAAGGATACACAAAAGTCGTGCAATTGTATGTAATAGGCAGAAGGAAGCAACTTCGATCCCATTATATATAGTTTATGTTTTTAGCTAGTTCATTATCAGTATCAATAGCCGAATCGATATTGCCATGTCCGTCACCTAGATCTCAAAAACTAGAAGAACTGGGGAAACCAAATTTTAAATGTAGAATGGTATTGTCTGCACGCAGATCAAGCTTGTTTCCAATTTTAGCCATGCACCCTTCTACTCCCGCAATAATAAAATACGAATATCTCCTACAAATTTTAAAATATCTAGCTGACAATCTTCAGTGAAGTGTATGAGCCGAATATCTACAATCTCACAAAATTTAAATATATATCGCATAATAAATGACAGAGTTGTATAGGTTAAAAATCGTTGCATAATTCTCAAAGCAGTGTCCTCTGCTTGCTAACATAATGGTCTCTTATTTATGCTCTCTTAATTATCATAAGGGGAAAGCCATTATACATTAATTCCCCTGATTAACTTGTAGATCGAAGTTGGTCAGGGCCGAATTTAACTTTTGCATTCCTTTTTTCTTTAATCTGTAGCATTAGAATGTTGCTTGATAACAGAAAAACAACAACGCCAGAGATTGCTATCTCTATCGATAGTTTTTTAAAAACTTCATTAAGGTTGCCACACCGTGTAAGTCCCATCTTCGGAATGGACCGACCTCAACTTACGCTCTCATTGATTTTGTAATTAGCGCAAAAAGCGCTTGACCCCTCTGGCTGTAGCGCTTCCATTAACACTGATATCGATATACTCCACGATTACAGCCCAAGGTTTCATAACTGTTAGCTACAATATTGATTATGCTTATTACAAATATTAAAACTGCACAACATCTGCACTTGCCTTGCTCTGGGCTCTTGACATGTCGTATACGTGATGAATGTTACGCATTCGCCACCGTGTCCTCAAACTGTTGCCTGCTATGTGGCGTAACTCAATTTTCTCTTTGATAAGCTCAGCAGAAATTCATTTCATGGACAAAATGAAGAGACCAAATTCGTTTTCAAAATCAGCATAAAAATAAATCAAATTTAATTTATCTATATCAATGATTGCCATTGCCTTTGATAAACTCGATAAAAGCATTCAGGGCAAGTTATTTTAAGACCATTAAAGGCAAGCGACTCCCAGCTGCCAAAGTAAATCCTTTTCTTTTTCCTCTGATAGGGTCTGATAGGGTCAAGCAAGGCGAACGGCATTTCCGGATAAGGTTTCACATTTTGGGGGTTGCCCAAAATGTTTTTTGTTTTGGCCATTTAATAAAAGTTGTGGCTGCAATAAAAACACGATGACTTGTGATGGACAGGAAGAGGAATGGGACCTCCATGGAATCTGTTGCTGGACAGGGAGCTGTTATCAAGACAGTTGCATGCCGTCTAGTGGGCAGAGTTTGGTGGCATTTTCGGATATAGAATTATAGCAGTTTTATGAGAATTTCACGACAACTAGACGACGTGCGAGACAAGACAATAAAACTACACAGCCGGCAGTGGACGAGGCATTGGACTATCTCAACGTGACACTCTGGGATGCGAGCTCCGCTTCGAATGTGTTTGTTAGAGGAAATACGTAGAAATAAATCATTTTATTGCAATACAATTTCATGCCTCTGCGCTCGGATCCCTTTCCAGTCACAACAATGGCTACCGGATGTTTACCACGCGCTCGCTCCGGCTCCAGTGCCAAACATTGGCTGCCAGGGCAAGTTGTGCACACACCAAAGCATTTTATGTGGCCATTGGGAGGGCGCACACACACGACAAACAAAACCTGACAGTGCCACATTGCTTTAATATTAATAAGACTGGGGCTGTCAATATGACATGGCGCCAAAATGCTGCCACCGGAAGTTGTCTTACAAGGGCAGATTGCCAATGGAATGATGACTGAGAGGGGCAATGCCCGTTTTTTATTATCGTTCAATTCAATCTCGTACCGTACACACGCATGCCCTCCCCCAACCGCTTCTGGCCTGCCGTTCCTTGAACGTGCAATTGGTTTTTGCTGGCGCCGGAAACAACAAGGCAACACTTCGGGGTTCTGGCAGCGGAAGTGTTGCTTTGATGCGCGTCGACGGTTTGCTCTTACCGCTTGTGTGACACTTAAAGGGCTTCAGATTGGCTTTGCTTTGGCCGCTCCTTAAGCCAGAATCGGCACGCAGCAATTAATACTTTCATGGGCCTGACGGAAATTTAATTTAATAATTAATTAGCAGTGGTCGAGTCGTCGGGACGCCCACGTGACCATTCAACCTCAGCCCATTATGCTTATTAAGCCAAGTGCAAAGCCAATTTGCTTAGCCCCAACTAAGGACTATGGTTTTTAATTTGAGCCCACCTTATTTGCTCACCAGCCAGTTTAATTGCGTTTGAATGGCAAACAAAGCCGTGCCGGCAGAGGACACGGCCCAGGTACAAGTTCTTACAACAAGATCAAAGCCAACGTGTCGTGACCTGTCCTCCACTTGCCTCGCATTAAAAGTTTTTGTGGTCCCATTGCTTTAGCTCTTCCTGAGCAACGTAAAACTTTGTCCTTTACAGTTTGGCGCATGTTTAGAACGCGGCTTTGCCCACAACTCTTTCACTTCCACTTCCGTGAACTGAAATATTCATAATTTAAGTTTGTGTTGGCTGCTTCTCTCCATTTGAGCAGTCCATCCATGTGTGGGCGCTTTGATTGCTCTGCGGCCGGAGACGGTCGACAATATGGCTTGAAAGCGTTGTTCAACAAAAAGTTTTTGAAAGATGTGATTGGTTTATTTGCATACGAAAAGGCAGCTGCCGAATTGTGGACACCAGGACATCTGCATTACAAAATATGATTTTTTTTCAGGCTTAAGTAGACAAATTCTCAAATTCACTTCCGTCCCAATTTGCAAACGGCAAAGTTTGTTCCATTTTGCCATACTTTTATAATAATTTCGGGAGTTTCCTTTTGAAATTGGGTAAAACATGAGTGAAAAGAAGGTCCAGTGCTCCAATGTGGAATCACTTTTCTTTATGTGAACTTTAACTAGATACTGAATTATTAAGAAATTTTTGCGATGTGTCCTCATCTGATTTGGTCTGCTCTTAACACACTCACTTTATAAATTTCTAACACAAAATTAATTTTGAGCCAGCCGCTTGTATCTTTCTATTAATATACGATTTGATAGATAGATCGAATGGATCGTACCATACCGTACCGTATCATAGTCCTGTTGTCAACGTTGTCAATGCCTGGAATTTTACGTATCGCCGGATCCTTGATTTCCCATTTTATCTCAGGGAAGGTGATTGGTGGAACTGGGAGGGCCTTTTGGAGGGTGCTCATGAGGGCATCTGAGACTAGTTGGTTCCGGTGGGGCGAGGAGGTTTCGTACGGCTGGAACAGCTTTTTTAGGGTCAAGGCAAAAGCTTCCCCACTCTGTCCAGTGGTGTTTTAGCCCAGGAACCATCAGGGCGTTGAGCTGGGAACTTTGGCGCCACTTGCCGCTTGAATCGTTTAGTGAGCTTCCAAAGAGCAAACTTGGAGCTCCCTCTCCGCCTACACTACACTTAAAAAAAAACGAGAGCGCAAGTTAAAGTCGGCCCTGACCGACTTCGAAATACTCAGATAAGTATGCAACGTTTTTTAACTCTGCCATTTATTATCCGATCTCTATGAAAATTTGTGAGATTGTAGATATTAACGAAATCTGAGCTTGATATCTTAAAAAATGTTGGAGATATTTTACTTTTTATACTCTGTACCGAAGGTACATAGAGTATTATAAGTTTGTGCAAAAGTATGTAACATCCAGAAGTAAGCATCTCCGACCCCATAAAGTATATATATTATTGATCAGCCACAACAGCCGAGTCGATATAGCCATGTCCGTCTGTCCGTCTGTCCGTCCGTCCGTCTGTCCGTCTGTCCGTCTGTCTGTCTGTCTGTCCGTATGAACGCACAGATCTCAGAGATGGTAAGAGATAGAGTTTTGACATGTATGGGACATATGCAGGCAGATCAAGTTTATTTTCAATTTTGGCCACGCCCCCTCCCGCCCCCGCAATTTGGAAAAAACGTCATATCTCCCACAGTTTTGAAGATAGATGGCTTGTTCCTTCTGGACATATTTAGTTATTAGGATAACTTATCGATCCGCCAAAGAAATGAAGAAGATCGGATGAACGGTTTTCGAGTTATGATCAAAAGACAAATTTTCTTGCTACAAAGTATGTTATAGTCGGGCTTGACCGACTTTCTTTCTTGTTTTTTATTGCGCGGGCGGTTGTTTTGCGTGCAGTCAATAGAAGCCTACATCTAAAATTTGGATGCTCTTGGTCTTCAAGTCTCTGAGATTTTGGTAGGTTCATACAGACAGAGGGACATGGGTATATCGACTCAACTATTGATGCTGATCAAGAATATATATACTTTATGGAGTCGGAGTTGCTTCCTTCTGCCTGTTACATAAAAGTGGATTTGCCTGCTACAAAAGTGGTCAAAGCCGATTCATCAAATAAATACGAAAATAATTTTTTAAAAATTGGTCTGAGACTTTCTAAATTAAACAACACTTTCTAATTCAAGAATTGTTTTTCTAATAATCGGAAAACTCTTTCTAAATTTAAAAAACCTTTTCTTTTTCCTAAAACATTTTCTATATTTTAGAAAGGAAAACTGATTTCCAAATTTAAGAGAGGATATGGAGTGTGTCGAGAGTAAAGACAAGAAGAGAAAGACAACAGCTATACATGGTCCTTGCTACTTTTTATACTCTTCACCAGAGTGGTACACTCATTACAACACAAAATTACTGAAGTCAGGTTAGCCATAAAAGGCTACGAAACTACGAATCAGCTGGTTCTGATGAGTTGCCCGCTGAATTGTTCAAGGCTGATGGCGAGGAATTGGTAAGGTGCATGCACCAACTCCTTTGCAGAATAAAAGAGCATGCCCGAATATTGGAATCTTAGTGTATTTTGCCAATTTTTAAAAAAGACCCAGCAGTGTGCGCCAACTACCGTGGGATCAGTCTCCTACCCATTGCATTTAAGGGTCTGTCATGCATCCTATGTGAACGTCTAAAGCCGATAATGAGCGAACTAATTGGTCCATCATAGACCAGATATTCACAATACGACAAATCGTGGACAAGACACATTGGACAGAGATCGATGCCCACCACCTTTTTGTTGACTATAAAGCCGCCTTTGACACTCCGATAAGGTCAAAGTTCTTTGAAGCCCTGTCTACTTTAGGTTTACCAGCAAAGTACGTTCGACTTTGCATTATGACGTTGAGAAGCACACACAGCTCCATTTGATACCAAAAGAGGGTTTAGGCAGGGTGACACACTATCGTATCTGTCAAAAATGCATTTGATGTGTCAGGATGGTTTCATACATTTATTGACTTATAGATTTAGGCGTCATTAGGATACTTTGATATACTTAAAAATACACTAGAGTAAATAGCAAGCGCGTCTGCTCTTCGTGACGTTGAGAACACGTCCGCTCTGCTCGGCTGTTCGAACGCGACTCCCCTCTCTCTCATGCTCCAGCTGTCATTTTTGACATCTCGGCCTCTCCTGACATGTCGTTGTCTTCCGTTGAGTAGTCGTAAGCTTCTTCTTCGATATCCAAATCTGGAATTAAAGCGCACCATGGCTTCATGTGGTCACTGGACACAACGTTACTGTAGCGCCTTTGACTTATTGAACGATCGGGCATATCTTCAATGATGTAGCGATCGTTTCCTAGTACCTTCGTAACAGTGTAAGGCCCTTTATATGCTGGGTCTAATTTATGGGTTTCTCCTGTAGCTATTGGGACATGATCAATAACTACTAGATCATCGATCTCAAATTTTCGTGGTTGAGTATGCTTAGAGTCGAAGCGTTTTTTCCATTTCTGTTGTTCTACCACTATGTTCGCTGCGGCTGTTTGACGATTTTCCATTACGTCCGTTTCTGGATCTGGCTCATCCGTTAATGCTTGAATAATCCGGTTATATGAGACATCTCTGGGATTAAAGTTGAAGACAAGATCATTCGGTGTGAATTTTGTCGTGGAGTTAACGTGCGTATTCATACTCCATTGTATGTTGAAGAGATGCTGATCCCATTCTTTATCCTTATCTGTGCTACTCTTCAAAGCACTTAGCAAAGTTTTGTTCATCCTTTCTGCTTGGCCATTAGCGCGGGGCGTGCGCACTGCTGTTTTGATGTGCTGTATACCATGATTCTGAACGAAATTCTCAAATATCTTTCGACGTGAATGACGTGCCTCTGTCCGAGATTATTCGTATGGGTTGGCCAAAAACTCCAATCATCTGTTTTAGAGCCTTTACTACAGGTCCCGTCTTTGTGTTACGTGTTGCTGCCAAGATAGTATATTTCGTAAATGAGCAAACGATAACCAGAATATGACTATTTCCGCTCTTGCTTTTTGGAAATGGTCCAACGTGATCAATATTAATCGTCCGAAATGGTATTGGTATAACGTCCGGTAAATGCATTTCGCCGTCTGGTTTGCCTCCTTTTACCTTATTAATGCAACATTCTGGGCATGACGCGATGTATGATTTCACGTATCTCCTCATTCGTGGAAACCAGAAATACCTTTTCATACGCTCCAAAGTTTTTTCAATACCATAATGTCCAACGTCGTCATGGTTGGATTTCGTGATTCTCCATCGAATTGCTTGTGGAATAACCAGTTTGTCACCATTATCGGTTTTGCGATACAATCTACTTGCGGATACTAGATAATCCGTTTTTATCTCACTCCACCTTGGACTTTTATCTTTAATGCTCAATACCTCGAGAATTTCCTTTAACATCGGATCCTGTTTCTGCATCGTATACACAAAATCCTCATCCATTGGAGATATTTTCAATATGCAATCTGCTACCGTTTTCGCTACTTCTTCGTCAAGTACAGGTTGTCTGCTCATACCATCCACGTGTGGCATATCTTGTCCAGGTCTGTGCTTACATATAAAATCGAATTCTTGAAGCTTAAGCCACCAACGTGCAATTGGGGGTTGAAGTGCTGTTGAATCCTTTAGCGATGCCACTGCATTGCAATCCGTTACAACCAAAAACTGTGATCCCAGAAGGTATATGCGAAACCTTTCCAACGCTTCTGTGATCGCTAAGACTTCCAGCGCGTGGCTTGAATATCGACTCTCTGCGTCACTGCAAACTCTGCTGTAGTAGAATACGGGCTTGATGTCTTCTTCGTCTCGTTGAAAAAGTATGCCTGCTATACCTTTGCTACTTGCATCCGTATGTACTTCGTGATATTTTGCTGGGTCGTACAAAGTTAGAACTGGCTCTGACGTTATGGCCTCTTTTAACCGTTTAAAAGCTTCATCCTGCTCTTCTTGCCATACGAATTGATGATTTTTCTTTAGTAGCTTACTTAAAGGCTGTGCTGTGATGCTGTAATTCTGAACAAATTTCCGGAAAAATCCTGTAATTCCCAGGAACCTGCGAACTTCTGTATCATTTCGTGGCTGTGGGAATTCATCAATACATTTGGTCTTCTCTCTGCCGGGCTGAATTCCGTTTCCCGTAATAATGTGGCCCAGAAACTTGACCTTCGTTTGCATAAACTTGCATTTGGATGGACGTAACGTTAATCCAGCTTTTTCGATTGCCTTTAGAAATTCGTTCAGTATGATGAGTCCTTCGTCAATTGTCTTTGAAGATATTATGACTTCATCCACATAACTGATGATGTTACTTTGATGTTCGAGGCCTCTTATGATATCAGCCATCATCTCCTGAAACACCATTGGGGCATTGATTAATCCAAATGGCATAACATTAAACTCGAATAATCCATCAGGTGTCATGAAAGCAGTAAACTTTTTGCTTTTCTCGCTCATTGGAATCTGGTAATACCCGGAAGTCATATCCAACGTGGTAAAATACTGGTTTCCAGATAACTTGGCCAACTGCTCCTCTACGACTGGCATCGGGTAATGTTTCTTCACTGTCTTTCCGTTTATGGTTCTAAAATCGACACACAATCGACTTTCTCCGGTAGCTTTGGGAACCAAAATCGCTGATGCTGCATGTGGTGACGTGCTCCTTTGAATTATATTATTCTTCTGAAGATCATTCAGCGTTGAGCGTAGCGTGTCTCTTTGTGCAAACGGGACTTGGTATCGCCTTCCTATGATTGGCTCCGTAGTTGATACCTCAATTTCCATCGTCATGGTCGTGCATTTGCCAATATTTGAAAGGTCTTCGGCAAAACAATTCACAAACGATTTTAAAAGATCGCTCACCTGATTGCGCTGTGTGATATTGATATCAGCGCCGATATCAAAATCATGTTTCTCCAAAGTAGCAACCATTGATAATTCCGCATCAATGTTCAACTCTTGGCATATAATGTCTCTGCCAAGCAAAACATCAAATTCTAGCACCTCATCAGGCACTACCTGCATTCGTGTAATTGAAGACTGACCCTCGCATTTGAACTCGGTTAAAATGCATTCTCTTGACTCTACAATTGCTCCTCCAAATCCTTGTAAGCGTTTCACTGACTTTTGCCTAATGGCTCCGTTAGGCACAGATGATTCCTTGATCAGTGTGTTGTAGCTGCCCGTGTCTACAAAATCCTTCATACTCGCGTCCTCCAATGTGAACCCTTTTCATTATAGGCGGAATTTCTTTCGATTCGCACACACGCGAAACCGACGAGGTTTTGGATTTACAATCCCTTTCCTCATGTCCAATCCTTGAACACTTTGAGCAACGTGGTCTCCTTGCTGGCTCCGTGCACTTGGCTGCAATATGACCAAGCTTGTTGCAGTTATAACATTTGGGTCCCTTTGCCTTGTCTTCGTTATTGTTCGTATCCGTGGACTTTACATTTGCTGACGATCCAGAACTGTACTGAAACTGCAATCCTGGTGCCGACTTCATATTTTCCAAAGATCTAAATAGTTCTGAGCATGTGCTTAAATTCATTGCCAACAATGCCTTTGTCGACTCCTGCTGATTTAGTCCGTTAATAATGTACGAATTGATTGATCTCTCATCTATGTTGGCTCGTCTTCCTATGGCCATCATCGTATAGAAATATTCAGTCATTGTCTCATTGTACTTCCTTTTCCGGCGCATCATTTCTCGGTGCACATCCGCCGCATTTACTACACTAGGAAAATCTTTCAGCAATGATTCCTTGAAATGCTCCCATGATTCATACACTGCTTGTGCATCTAACCATTCCTTTGCCACTCCTTTTAGTTTATGTTGAACCGCAAACAATATGGTCCCATTATTCCATGCATAAACATTTTGCAACTGCTCGACTTTGATGATGAACTGTTCTGATGAAATGCTTCCTTTTATTGGGTCGAACTCTGGTAACATTCCTATGACATCCTTCATGCTGTTATTGCTCTGCACCTCTGTCATCCTTGGTGTCATCCTTTGACCCGTAATCAGTGGTGCAAATCCTTCGTGTGACTCAGCTGTAACCTGTGCCGATCCTGCCACACGTGCCTCATTTGCCATAGCCATTGTCAAACGCTCCTGCCTTTCCCTGGCCCGCGTCTGCCGTTGCCCTTCTATTGCCATTGCAGCTACCGTCTGGGCTAAATTTGCCACCATTTCCTTTAATTCTTCGAGTTCTTTCTTCATGGTGCCGTCTCCCTCGTTGAAATCGTAGTCATCTGTATCGATCTGGTCACACTCCAAGACTCTCGTCAGCTCAGCAACTTTGAACAGCTTGTTTCCTGTGATCTGAATGTTATTCAGGCGTAGAATAACATCAAGCTCACTCACACGTAGTTGGCTTATTTTAACCAACATTTTATTTTGTTTTTATAGAAACTTTCCTTGCTAAATTTTGTCAGCGTCTTTTATGCTTTTTTCTTCCTCTTTTTTTTTCTCGATAATTCGGTGCTGCCAACTCCTTATTATTCCGTAACGTTTCACGAGTTTACTTTTACGTGTTCCTTAACGTTGTTGAATTGCATTGAGTTGTAAAATTCGTTTTCGTTTTGCACTGGCTTGTTCGTTCTCAAACCATGCCGTTGTTTTTCCTTTTTAATTTGTTTAAGAGATCTTCCTGACCATTGTGCTCCACCAGTGTGGCTTGCCGTTTTGTCGACTCCAATGCGTGCGATCGTTTTGCCTTTGCCTTCTGTGGTGGGCCGTCTTGTCGTCTCTTTTACTCCTGTGGGATTCGTGACCGTTTTGCTTTTTCGTTGCCGTTGCGTCGTTTCCCTTGTTGCTTGTTCTCCGTATCAAT
>JAWNNO010006466.1:0-15299 GCA_035044985.1 Lordiphosa fenestrarum | reverse complement strand
CAATCCGGCTGGCTCAGTCCATATCAAATGGGCGCGGATCTTTCCCTGCCCGCAGTCGAACAATCACGACATTGACCAATTCTCGTCACTAGCAAAAAAAAAAACGGCTGAAAACTCAAATGGCAAAAATTACAAAGAAAAACACAGACAGCTATCACTACAAAAAAAAAATACACACAAAGAAACCCAAATGCTGGTGACATAGGTGGAATCGTCACCGCGCTCCCTCCCTTCCTCTGATGCTCCATCTTCGGCTTAATGAACCATCACCCAATTCATTCGGCCTAGAAGGGCCTAATCCTGGCCAGAACGCATCCTCCCTCCCCAATCGCACAAACTTAACCCAGCATCTTTCTTTTCATCTATGGGACAATTATATTTTCTTAAACTTAACAAGACTCATTTAACACTAATTTTGGAACCTTTTTAAATAACCATTTAACCGTATTTAACCATATTTTGCATGACGTGTTTGAGGGCATTTTGAATTATGATATTTCGCATATTATTCAATATTATAAAGACCAAAAAATTCTCGATTTAGATTTGCTTAATTTTCGAAAACAAAATTTTAATTATGGGGAAACAGAGATTGGCAATATGTCACCCCCCATTACCTTATACCACATACAAAATTACAAACTTAAAATGTCTGCTCGTGAAATGCTTACGTTTGCACACTATTTTCCACTTATGATTGGATATTTGATTCCACCAACAGACATTGTTTGGGAATTCGTTTTAAATTTACTTCATCTTATTGATTTACTTATGCTGTTCGAGTTTAAAACATCAGATATATATTAAAAATTTGGAAAAATACATTATAGAGCATAATAGACAGTATGTAAGTCTTTTCAATGACACTTTAAAACCCAAACATCATTTCCTGAATCATTATTCAAAAATTGTTCAAAACTCAGGACCTTTACGCTACCTCTGGACGTTTCAATTTGAGTCCAAGCATCGAGAGCCCAAATCATATCTGAAGAATATTAACAGCAGAAAAAATGCTCCTCATTCGTTGGCTATGGAATTTAATTTTATTTTTGCTGATAAAGTTATTAACTATAGAAAAATTGATTATATATTTAGTAAAAGTACTTGTCGGTTTGAGAATTCTATTCACTTCGTCCTTTTCAATGAATTATATTCGTATATAGATTTTTCAACTGCAACATGTTACTTGGACGTTAAAAAGTTTGGTTTCTGCAATAAGCGGAATTTTATAATTTTCAAGAACAGTATGCAGTTTTATAAGATAATGGAGATTATTTGATATTATTTGATGAAAAGGTTGATATATTGTGCCAAGAAATTCTTACTAAAATATCCAAACATTTTGCAAGCTACGAAATTGAATGATACGGCTCTTTTAATCTATTTAATATCGATGAAATATGTAACCCACCGATACATATATATAGTATAAAAGATAAGACATATGTTAAACCTAAATTGTTTTAAGACCTTTGTATGTATAAATGTAAATAATGAATGTCTATAATGTATATAAAACTTTGTAAATGTATATAAATATACTCACCCAATTAAATATAAAAGAAACTAAATAAAAATGTATTTTTTGCAGAAATGTGTTGTTTTATATCACTAAAATTTGGGGTATATGACCACACTTACATTATTATCAATGTTTATTATTAGGTTATAAAATATTTTTGAACACCACAGTCTTAAGGTTTCAAGTGCCTAAAGTATAAGGTATGTATATACCACAATACTGGAAATTAAATAACTAAATAATAACTTATGAATTTATTACCTTAATCTTAGGACATAACCGCTTAAAAGGTAGGTATTTTATGCCTCAGTTTTAGGACGTAAAATGCCTAGAACATTAGGTAATTTTGTATCTTAATTTTAGCAAGTAGCATACCTAAAAACTTATGAAGTTATTACCTTAATCTTAGGACATAGCAGCTTAAAAATAGGTAATTTATTCCTCAGTTTTAGGACCTAAAATGCCTAGAACTTAAGGTAATTTTGTATCTTAATTTTAGCAAGTAGCTTACCTAAAAACTTATGAAGTTAATTACCTTAATCTTAGGACATAGCAGCTTAAAAAATAGGTAATTTATTCCTCAGTTTTAGGACCTAAAATGCCTAGAATTTTAGGTAGTTCTTACCATAATGCAAGCACATATGATACCTTAAAATTTATATATAAGTTACCTCAATCTTAGACCATGATATACCTTAAAATTTAGGTCATTTTTACCTCAATTTCAGAGCATAAAAGGCTATAAAGCTTTTAGGAATGATATGCCCTAAAATTTATGACCCCATGGCCTTGGCACCTTTTTAAGGTAATATTTCCTAAATTTTTAAGGCAATTTTTGACCTTTTTAGGCAATTTTTTTTTTGGGTGTAGGAATTACTTAGTATATATTAATTTACGCATGTATACTTGCCTTGGACTGGATTGGTTTGGAGTCAATCTCCCCTTCTTCATAATCACCTTTCTGAAAATGACATTTTTGTAAAGCAGAAAAATACAGGAAAGTTAACTTCGGCTTCTCCGAATTTAAAATACCCTTGCAGTTCGTATAAATTGTATGAATAATGGGTTTAAATGAGTATCATTCAAAAAGTTCATTCTCTTGGTCTCTTGATCATTTGGCTGATCAGTTTATTGTATGGCAGCTATATGATGTACTCATCCGATTTTGATAAAATAAGGCAAAATTATGCTGAAGCAGAAAATATTAATAAATGGCAAGTTTAAAGAAGCCAAAAATGTAAACCAAATTGATTATCTTACTAAAACTAGTTTTTCGACCGATCGTTCCTATGGCAGCTATATGCTATAGTCATCCGATCCGGCCGGTTCCGACAAATGTGCAGCGTATTTGTACCAGAAGACTTCGTGCAAAGTTTGGTCGCGATAGCTTTAAAACTGACGGAGGAGATAGCATAGAAACAGACGGACGGACGGACAAAAGGAACAAGGCTAAATCAACTAAGCTCGTCATGCTGATCAAGAATATATATACTTCATGTGGTCGGAAAAGCTTCCTTCTATGCGTTACAAACATCTGGACAATTTTAATATGCCCTCTGCAAGGGTATAAAAATACAAAAAACGAGAAAGCAAAGCTAACTTCGTTTGTGCCGAAGTTTTAATACACTTGAAACTGATCATTCCTTTGGCAGCTACAAGAAGTAACTATCCGATCCGCTCGGTGCAGACGTATAGACACGGGCAGACGGACAAAGCTCATTCAACTCAGCTCAGGGTGCAAAAACAAACACGGTGTAAAAATGAGCGTGTTCGCCCTTGTTCGCACACACTAGAGCAGCGGCCGGCAAAAAACACAATCACATTCAACAGTAGGCTGTCTCTCTCTGACACTCAGTACAAATCCTTTTTCACTTTGCTGTATGTGAAGCAGCGCTTTGAGAATTTTCCCACGCCCAGTAGACGTGCCTGCCACTGCACTAGTGTTAACTTATGAATATTGACTTGGACCAACTTTTATCCACTCCACTTACAGATTTATTTAAATTTTTAAGCACAAGCTTAAAAATTTAAATAAATCGTAAGTAGAGTGGATAAAAGTTGGACCAAGTCAATATTCATAAGTTAACACTAGTGCAGTGGCAGGCACGTCTACTGGGCGTGGGAAAATTCTCAAAGTGCTGCTTCACATACAGCAAAGTGAAAAAGGTTTTGTACTGAGTGTCAGAGAGAGACAGCCTACTGTTGAATGTGATTGTGTTTTTTGCCGGCCGCTGCTCTAGTGTGTGCGAACAAGGGCGAACACGCTCGTTTTTACACCGTGTTTGTTTTTGCACCCGAGCTGAGTTGAATGAGCTTTGTCCGTCTGCCCGTTTCTAAACGTCTGCACCGAGCGGATCGGATAGTTACTTCTTGTAGCTGCCAAAGGAATGATCAGTTTCAAGTGTATTAAAACTTCGGCACAAACAAAGTTATCTTTGCTTTCTCGTTTTTTGTATTTTTATACCCTTGCAGAGGGCATATTAAAATTGTCCAGATGTTTGTAACGCATAGAAGGAAGCTTTTCCGACCACATGAAGTATATATATTCTTGATCAGCATGACGAGCTGAGTTGATTTAGCCTTGTCCGTCTGTCCGTCTGTCCGTCCGTCCGTCTGTTTCTATGCTATCTCCTCCGTCAGTTTTAAAGCTATCGCGACCAAACTTTGCACGAAGTTTTGGTACAAATACGCTGCACATTTGTCGGAACCGGCCGGATCGGATGACTATAGCATATAGCTGCCATAGGAACGATCGGTCGAAAAACTAGTTTTAGTAAGAAAAACTATTTTGCTTTAAATTTTTGGCTTCTTTAAACTTGCCATTTATTAATATTTTCTGCTTCAGCATAATTTTGCCTAATTTTATCAAAATCGGATGAGTATATCATAGCTGCCATACAATAAACTGATCAGCCAAATGATCAAGAGACCAAGAGAATGAACTTTTTGAATGATACTCATTTAAAACCTTTACTCATACAATTTATACGAACTGCAAGGGTATTTTATCTTCGGAGAAGCCGAAGTTAACTTTCCTGTATTTTTTTGCTTTACAAAAATGTAATTTTCAGAAAGGTGATTATGAAGAAGGGGAGAATGACTCCAAACCAATCCAGTCCAAGGCAAGTGTACATGAGTAAATTAATATTTACTAAGTAATTCCTAACATACAATTTTGCCAGGTCTCCGAAGCGGCCATATTAAAGCAATCTGGGCTGTTTAAATCGATCCAAGCCCATCATCGGGTTTATGGGTGCTTCGAACAAAAGCATCGCAAACGTATTTGCGAAATCATTTGCGATCACTTGGCTACTAACGCCATCGAATGGAAACCAAATAAGTTTCAAGTAACGGCACTTGAAATAGTTGAACTATTTCCCACAGAAATTAAGGTAAACTTTATTTCCTTAATGATTTCTTAGTCATCGTAGTGCTGAAACATTTAGGGCCGATTTCACATCTTCTACTTAAGTCTATCTGTCACATAAGCTAACAAATAACAGTGTAAATTATAAGCTTATTTGACACATAGCAGCTTTCTAGAAGATGAGAAATCGGCCCTTAAAGTAAATTTATTCTTGACCAACATGACGAGCTGAGTTTATATAGCCATGTCCGTCTGTCTTTTCGTCCGTTCATTGGTTTCTATGAAGAGTGCATCCGTCCGTCAATTTGAAAAATATCTTAACTTAAACTAACATGGAGTCATCAAATATGCACAAAGTCATTATATCAATAAACAAAATTAACTTTTGTTTTGGAAATGTATTGTTTAATGTCTTCAAATCCCTGAGTTTATATAGGCTGAATGTTTGTCGGAACAGGCAGGACTATATCGAATAGCTGCAATAGGCACCATTGGTCAGAAATCTAGTCCTAGTTGTTATATATTGTATTTATCTATAATATGTTCTTTCTGTATAACTTATTTTAGGAAACTTACTATTTTCCCATAAAAAATAAACGGCCGGGAGGATTGCTTTATAACAGATTTCGAAACACTGTGGGAAAGCATCGAAGTTTACTGCTATGCTCCACAGACGAAAACGAAAACTGTGAGCCATCCAATGAAGGTAAATAACAATATTTTAAGTATTCGAAAATAGCTGACACAAATTTCATCTTCCAGATTCAACCAACAGTGAAGTTGGACTTTCCAAGTTCATTTTAAAATGCAACATTGGTTCTTTCGAAGAAAGCCTAGATCACTGACAGAATACCTACAGTGGCCGCAAAGATTCCATCGCAACTGCCGGCCATCAACTTGATGCCATATTGGAGGAATGGCCAATACTCAAACAAAGCTTTGGACATGAACTGGTAATATTTTATATTATTAATGTGAAATATTTCTAAATAATGTGACTTTTATCATTTAACAGATAAATCTTGATTTTCAACGCACATTTCCTTATAACGTCGATTTGGAAAGCAAATGGAATATTTTAAAGGACAAATTCGTTGCTTTAGCGGAAAGCAGAGTGAAAGAAGCTTATAGCTTACAACTTCTTAAAAAGTTAAAAGATAATTGCAGCTCTGAAGGTAATTTTACTTACTTAAAAAAAACATCTAAATTTGAAAATTATGCTACAACCCGTGTACATTAATAATTGTGTTTTCCCAATAATTTCAGGTGAAAAGGATATCGCGATACCTTTAATTCTCCATGCAATTTTGGTGCCTACAGCGCGACGATCAGGAAAACAATAAGAAATTGGTATTAAAAATAACCATTGCAGATTCAAGAGACAGCTTTTACGCATTCTATTCTTCACATGGCGAACTACGAACTGCAATTAAGGCTAGAATTAATGCTTTATATAAGAATAAGGAAATATTGCAGCCAATAATTTGTGGTGTCGGTCCTTCTATTCTTGAATCCAGCGAATTTTTTGTGTACTATGGGGACATCTTTTATAAATTCAATAATATCATGAGTGCAGTTGACTCGTGCTTTAAGATTTTTCACGTCCTTGATTTGAATTACCCAACAGCATCCAAATTAGTGTGGATTTTTATCGAAAAGTATTTCTACGGCTTCAAAACTTCTGATCGCGAATGCAACTCTTCAATTTTGTCTGTAATTAATGATATAAACATCATATGCAAACAATAGTTTTTTGCAATAGTCTTTAAATATTGAAAAAAATCTTAAGTCTCAAAATGAACATAAAATGTAAGATATGCAACGTTTTTTTCAATAACTTACAAGATTTTTTTTCACACTCGAAAAAAAATCATACATATGAGCTGACTAGTTTTCGTTGTGGTTTTACTAATTGTGACCAGGGTTTTTCTTGCTTAAAAAACTTAGCAAAACACATGCGAAATAAGCAAAGCAAAAGTGTACGAAATATTCAAGAATTCAGTGTAGACCTGGATCCACAGAGTAGTAGCTCCTTATTTAATTTCAATCTTGAAAACAGTAACTTACGTACAAATGATATCCCATCCAAAGAAATGGTGCCTTTAAGTTTAAATAACAATACAAACTTGTTACCAAATGAATTAAACAACTTTTCAAATTATGAACAGTCTTCAGTTAAAATGTAAAATGTTAGTTTTATGGAGAGATAAGTTTTCCTAGAAATAAGTCATTGATAATACAACAAAAAATAAGGGAAAATATCGCTTTGCCAATTAAATATAAATTACAAAATATTCTAAATAGGTTGGGAAAGTCGAATGAAAATGCTGCTGAATTGGAAGAATTAATCAACTTTTGTAGTAATCCTTTTAAGCAATGTGGGTCGGAACACAAGTTTATCAAAGCACTTTCTTTTATTGACTTATGGCAATCGCCAACTACAATTACCTTAGATAACAACAATTTGTTCTAAAAGATCTCTAAGCCAAATAACATTAGGTGCAAAGGAAAACAAAATGGTTTTGTTTCCACTGAAATTTTATTTCAGAAAGTTCTTTGAGTTACCAGGAGTTTATGAAGATTTTGAATCTCATTTTAAAAACATATTGGCAAAAGATACATTACATAATTTTCTGAACAGTGTAGTTTGGAAAAATGAAAAGACTAAAACAGGCGAAAATAAGTTACATATTCCACTATTTCTGTACTTCGATGATTTCGAGGTAAATAATCCGTTAGGCCCTCATACTTCACCACTGCTCGCTTCTTACATTTCACTGCCGTCAGCACCATCTTAGATCCGAAGATGACTATGTACTATACAAGACAGAAAAATTCAATCTAATGGCATTCGTGAATACTCAGTATTCAACAGAGTTAATCAATTTTCTGTCATTCAAAACTATTCTGTAGACCTTCTGCATGATGTAGGGCGCTTGTCGTTCGGATTCCCATATTTTTATTCCGTAGCCAAAGTTAGTCAAATTTAAGTTTTCGCTCAAACTCCCAAAATAAGTTCCGACTAAGATCATGCTATAAACGAGAGCGTAAGTTAAAGTCGGCCCTGCCCGACTTCGAAATACCCGTTACTCAGCTCAGCTCGGATAAGTATGCAACATTTTTTTAACTCGGCCATTTATTATCCGATCCTTTTGAAAATTTGTGAGATTGTAGATATTGGCCACATAGACTACACTGCAAAATCTGAGCTCGATATCTTAAACATTGTGGGAGTTATTTAATATTTTTTATTGCGGGGGCGGGAGGGGGCTTGGCCAAAATTTGAAACAAACTTGATCTGCCTACAGACAATACTAGCTTACGTTTAAAATTTGGTTGCTCTAGCTCTTCTAGTCTCTGAGATCTAGGTGTTCATACAGACGGACGGACGGACAGACGGACATGGCTATATCGACTCGGCTGTTGATGCTGATGAAGAATATATATACTTTATGATATCGGAGATGCTTTCTTCTGCCTGTTACATACATTTGCACGACTTTAGTATACCCTTTTTACTCTACGAGTAACGGGTATAAAAAATCATTTGAGTGCAGCAAAATGCAATTATTCAAAGTTGCGATTAACCAATAAAGACCTTCCTTTTCCGTTTTGACTTACTTGAGGTGCAGTTCGCACAATTTTCCGACGTAACACAAATCCCAAAATTGAAAGATTCAGAAAGTGAAATAAAAGTGAATAATTGAAAGTACATAATTAAGTTCTCGACTGATCCAGCCCCCATAACAATATTTACTGGCCAGACTCCAAGAGTAATTCTTTTCCGGATGTTCTAGGAGTATTCCAGTCAAAACCACGAGCGCCGTCATCAAAAACTTTTTGGCTGCTCCCCCCTCTCCTTTGCTAGCTCGAGAAAAGCAGAAGAAGAGAACGAGTGCAATTTCCTCGTGATAGCTAATACGTTTACCTGCGTGGCCAGAGACACCGCGTACCAAATTTGGAGCCAGTTCGGTTTCCCGCAACAGTGAAAGTTCGGAAAATTTAATATTGGAGTCCCGACCAAAGGATGTTTAGTGCCAGTATAACTGTTAATGCCGCCTACCCTTGATCAGCCAATACTAAATTGTTACATCATGGCCTAGCCACGTGCCTGGTGAACCTTTTCTTTCTTTTATCTAAAAAGGCTTCAATATATGCAGCTGCCAATTAGGCAAGTAGCCAGTGAGGAGCTAAGATTTTAAAAGAGTTGTTTAAATTAATTTCATTATGGTTTCTGAGTGCGAAAATTCATGGAAAAGGTTATAGACAAGGTGACAACATACAAGTGCATATAATTTAGATGCCGGAAGAAGGGTAATCGAACGTTGGTGGTTCAAGCGGTACTCGAGGTAGTCCCTACGATCTGTTTCCCCGACCAATAATTAATCATTATATTTTCTAAACAAAGAGACCAAACAATTTTACAGCATCAGCCACGGCAACTAAGAGAGCGCTTTCTTCGTTGGATTTGTCTTGGGTCTTAGCCGAAAGTCTTCTTGCAAATATAAATGTAAGGATCGGATGTGATCCAAGTTTATTAAAATAAAAGTTATGTCTATGGTTCATGTACGACAGGTGAATAGTAAATGCATTAGCTTAAATTAGATCAAAATCAAATAGCGCGGACGAGCTGCAGACAACCGACGACTTGAAAGGCCAGCACACGACTTCTCGAGAGACAGCAGACGACTTCTCAATTCAACAGACAGCGAACCACTGATCACGACAACAGACAGCAGACGACTGACTTCGTTCGCTCTGCCAGCGCTGCCTCAACTGGGATGGGTTGGCAGTCCTGCTGAGCTCTGCCATCTTACATAAATGTTTTATTTATTGGCGATCTACTAACGTTTACCGCGCCAGTGATTTTATTTGCTCTGAATAAAAGTAAACAAACGTTTAGCGAACCTTCTTCATAAAGTCAATTTCATTCAAACAGCTGTTGTTTTATAGTCATAAAACTTGTACAAGCTGATAAGCCAATGCATTTACGACCTTTAATGATCATTACTAAAAATTCTTTTGTTTTCTTTTCTCTGACTATTCGTACGCCTCGCTGTTTGCTCAAACATCAATAATAGCCCATGATCGTTAACTTCACCCAGACCATGAATATTCTAACTTAATTATAGACCCAAAGATACCCTGTACATATAATATGTCAAAACTGCAAGTAAACTTGATACGATATTGATATTGAATCTTATTTTTATTTCTTTTGCCATGATTATTAGTTCTTAGATAGTACAGTAAACCCACTTTATACATACTTTTATATCATACATTTCTTAATTTTCACATTTTGTCTCGATCTCTACTTAATTAGGTGTTTAAATGTTTCTTTGCTGAAGATAATAATGAAGTTGATTGTCAACAAATTAAGAATATTAATTAAAAATATGATCTGCTAAGTGCATTGATTGGGAACCATGCTGCGTACGGAAATGAGAATGGAAGTGTAAGTCGATATGACTAAAGGGATCACCGGTCATAGCTTGACCCTGGCATAAAGGTGATCATGGAAGGGCGGCCGTTAGCTGTTGCAACAACATCTGTACAGCGCGAATGTCAGCAACTATGGCTGATAGTATTTTAGGCCATCGTAGGTATACCTAGCTAATTTTCCATCTTTTCCTTTCTATTTCCTCCAATCACCCACTAATCGATCGATTCAAATAAGAATCGGCACTCGAATTTTTATAATAATGAGCATATATAGGCTAGCAAGTGGCTGCTTGAAACATCTTTTGAGACCCATCCCACTACCGATTAAAAGAGCCGGAACAAGCGCGTGCCCCCTTTCAAGTCTGCTACACCTCCATCCGCTCGAGTGCTTGCAACATTTTGTTGCACGTTGCATGCTACAATGACATATTTGAGGGCATATTAAAGTATGATATGTCGCATGTAATACATAATTACATATCTCAAAAAGTGTTTGATCTACAATTTCTTAATTTAAGAAAACAAAATTTTTTAATGGCGAAACTGAAATTGGTAATATGGGACCACCAATCAGTATGAGCCAAATACAGAACTTTAAAATAAAATTGACAGCCCGTGAAATGCGTACGTTCGTATACTCGTTCCCTCTTATGGTTGGAGATAAGATTCCACCAACTGACCCTGTTTGGAGATTTGTTTTAAACTTAATGAAACTGATTGACTTACTAATGCTATTTGACTACGAAAACTCTGATATTGTAAGACTGGAAAGGCAAATTTGGGAGCATAATAAGCAGTATGTTCATCTATTTAAAGATACTTTAAAGCCAAAGCATCATTTTCTCATCCACTATGGCAGAATTATAAGACAGTCAGGTCCCCTACGCTACCTTTGGACATTCCAATTTGAGTCTAAGCAGAGGGAACTAAAAGGGTATTTAAAAAATGTATCATGTCGAAAAAATGCTCCCCTTTCTTTGGCCGTGAAGTTCAACTTTAATTTTGCAAGAAAAATTGTAGATTTCAGAAAAAGTAATTTCACTTTTAGTACCACAAAATGCCGGTTTGATCATTCCATAAATTATAACTTATTTAATCAAAACTATCCTGAACTAGATTTCTCCTCAGCAATAAGCTACTTATATATAAAAAAGTATGGATATTGTTACAAACATAAATTTATTATTTTCAAGATAAAGTTCGGTTTTTTATTATTAAGGATATGTTGCTATACAATCGAAATGTTTTTGTTTTCTGTCAGGAACTGAATACAAAATCGGGAAACATTTTTCTTCTTATGAAATCAAAGAACTTGGATCCTTTCAATTATTTAACATCAATGATATTGTGAATCCTCCAATACATGATTACGCCATTAATGAAAAACGATTTGTCAAACCTAAACTATTTTAAAAAAATTTATTTAAATACTTTGTAAAACCCAAACTAGTTTAAGCATCTAAACTATATTATAAGTACAGGGTTGTCCATATTCGACGGACCCATCTGGCAACGCCATAACTTTTGACAGAGATGGTAGATCGCTTAATGACATACCGCGTTTGAAGCGTCAGTCCAAGCAGATTTTTACCATGGAACAATACACGCCACGCAAGCGCTCTGAAATAGTTGAAATTTACATTCAACAGAACAAGTCAATTGTGAAAACTCAACGTGCTTTTAAAAAATTAAAATTTCACATTGAATGGGACCGTAAATAAGCAAAAATGCCGTATTTACGCCACTGAAAATCCTCAGGAGATTCAAGAAGTGCCTCTTCATGACGAAAAAGTCACAGTTTGGTGCGGCGTTAGTGCGAAAACGGTCATTGGGCCGTTTTTCTTCCAAAATGAAAATGGCCATGCTGTTACCATCAACCAGGAGCGTTATCGCGACATGATGACCAATTTTGTGATGCCAATTATTCGTCGACAGCGTATGAGGCAGTCCTGGTTTCAACAAGACGGCGCTCCACCGCACACAAGTCGCATAACAATCGATTTTCTGAAGAAATTGTTTCCGGGCCGTTTGATGTCGAAAAGTGGTGATTTGGACTGGCCACCGCGTTCGCCCGATTTGACGCCGCCTGACTTCTTCTTGTGGGGATATTTGAAGTCAAAGGTTTACGTTAACAAGCCAAGGACCGTAGAAGAGCTCAAGGACAACATTCGTGAAGAAATAGCCGCTATTCCGGCCGAAATGTTGGCGAAAACGATGGAAAATGCTGCAAAAAGGGCACAATACGCCATCAACGCCAGAGGCGGCCATTTGAGAGATATCATATTCAAAAATTGATGTAAACAAATCAACTTGGAACAAATTAAATGATTAAGATTGCCAACCGAAAAATTTTTATTTTTATGTTTAAAAAAACATGGGTCCGTCGAATATGGGCAACCCTGTATAATAAAAATGTTACAAAATCTGTTCACTCTGTAAAAATAAACTGAGAAATTTTTGAGGAATAATTGACCTTCCATTTGGTCAGATGTTACCTTAAATGTAGGCAGTTTTCGCCACAGACCAAGGCATTTATTGCCTGCGATTTAGGCACATATCGACCTTAAGTTTAAGGATGCCTTAGCCTCGCTTTATGGATATAAAATGCCAATTTTTGAGGAATATATGGCCTTCCATTTGGTAAGCATTAACCTTAAATGTAGGCAATATTTTACCACAGACCAAGGCATCTGCTGCCCTGCTTTTAAATCAAAATTGGCCTTAAATTTAGGATGCCATGACCTATTTTTATACTCTGTACCGTAGGTACATAGAGTATTATAAGTTTGTGCAAAAGTATGTAACATCCAGAAGGAAGCATCTCCGACCCCATAAAGTATATATATTCTTGATCAGCATCAACAGCCGAGTCGATATAGCCATGTCCGTCTGTCCGTCTGTCTGTCTGTCTGTCTGTCCGTATGAACGCACAGATCTCAGAGATGGTAAGAGATAGAGGTTTGACGTGTATGGGACATATGCTTCTTATGTCTGCAGGCAGATCAAGTTTATTTTCAATTTTGGCCACGCCCCCTCCCACCCCCGCAATTTAGAAAAAACGTAATATCTCCCACAGTTTTGAAGATAGATGGCTTGTTCCTTCTGGACATATTTAGTTATTAGAATAACTTATCGATCCGCCAAAAAAATGAAGAAGATCGGATGAACGGTTTTCGAGTTATGATCAAAAGACAAAATTTCTTGGTACAGAGTATGTTATAGTCGGGCTTGACCGACTTTCTTTCTTGTTGTGAACATAAATTGTCATATATCTGAGGATTATTTCACCTAAAATTTGGGAAATTAATTCCTAAAATTTGGGAAATTTTTTGCCTTGTACAAAGGTCAAAATTGCCTTAAAACTTAAGGTCATTAGCAACCTTAAAGGAAGGTTATGATATCTTTGGCGACATTTTTAGGCCAAATTGCCATGATTTTTAGGTTATTTTCGGTGGTTTAAGGCAATTTACTTTTTTGGGTGTACGTAGCTAGGTATCTAAGTAGCGATGTTGCCGTTTTCAAAACTGTCTTTCAGTAATTTGTTATCTATATCTTACACTCTGACTTATACTTATAAATGTTATAAATAAATGTGCCGACCAGTTTTCGCCATTGCCAAAATATAGCAAGCGGTGTTCCCTCAAAATGGGACAGACTGTAGTGGCGCTAGAGCCAGAATTACAAAAGGAATCTATTTCAATAGATATTCAAACTTATTAATGGCTAGAATAAAAATTACTTTACCTGCCTGAAAGTATGCAAAACGAAAGGTTTTAGCTTCCTTCTTGTGGGTGTCAAAGAAAGTTCACAGGAAAATACTAATAACAGAGTTCACTGAGAGCATTGTATAAGAGGGTAGCTTTCCCATTTCTCTGTTAGCAGCTTGTGTCGATTATGTCACCCA
Organism: Lordiphosa fenestrarum; assembly: GCA_035044985.1. NCBI lineage: Eukaryota > Metazoa > Arthropoda > Insecta > Diptera > Drosophilidae > Lordiphosa > Lordiphosa fenestrarum. Next base: position 1,061 of record JAWNNO010006466.1, on the reverse strand, counting down.
ACCGATCGTTCTTTCGCTTTTTGGCAGTCCACCAGATCAGAAGTCTTTCTTCAAGTGCGGTCAAACTTAAATCAAGTAAAGAGTAGTTCGCAAAATCAAAATTTGAGTCCAAAGTGCAAGTGAGCAGCAAAAATTAAGCTACTGGCACCTGTAGCGGCCTGCAACGGCGATTGCGCCAAATATAATAATCCAAGTGCCACACAGGGTAAGTTGGCCAGATTGTCCTTAGCGAAATTTTTTATACCCGTTACTCGTAGAGTAAAAAGGGTATACTAAAGTCGTGCAAATGTATGTAACAGGCAGAAGGAAGCATCTCCGATATCATAAAGTATATATATTCTTCATCAGCATCAACAGCCGAGTCGATATAGCCATGTCCGTCGTCCGTCCGTTGCCTCGTCTGTCTGTATGAACACCTAGATCTCAGAGACTAGAAGAGCTAGAGCAACCAAATTTTATACGTAAGCTAGTATTGTCTGTAGGCAGATCAAGTTTGTTTCAAATTTTGGCCACGCCCCCTCCCGCCCCCGCAATAAAAAATATTGAATAACTCCCACAATTTTTAAGATATCGAGCTCAGATTTTGCAGTTTCAAAAGGATCGGGAGAAATGGCCGAGTTAAAAAAATGTTGCATACTTATCCGAGCTGAGCTGAGTAACGGGTATTTCGAAGTCGGGCAGGGCCGACTTTAACTTACGCTCTCGTTTTGTCTTTTCTTGTGTGGCGAGATTGTGCTGATGGGTTTTTTTTCACCCTGATCTTCTTTTCAGGCGTGGCACTAATTATCCCCCTAAAAATAAATGGCCGCTGTATCAACACAAATCAAACCAACCAGGCCGCCTTTTCTGTAGTTGGCCTTCATCAAACTAATTTATTTGGCGAAGAAAACTGCCTTTTCCATCTGCTTTTTTCTTCATCTGCAAAATTTTCGCATGCCCACACACAAAAATAGGCTTTAATTGCAAGGGAATCTAACGTCAGAAGAAAGTTTCTTTGATTCCACCGCATACATGTACATTAGAGTGGGTCAATTTGTATGGGCTTAAAAAAATGCGCCAAG